>SKCR01033568.1:0-88509 GCA_019454045.1 Zanthoxylum bungeanum | reverse complement strand
GTCAAACCAAAAGCACATGCTTATACTCGGCCATGTTATTAGTCACTCTGAATGTCAACCTCTTGGCCAAAGACAAAGTCTCCCCTTCGGGGGTCACTATCACGATTCCAATTCCAACTCCCTTGTAATTCACTGCTCCGTCGAAATACATTCCATCTCTGAACTGTTATTGCTTGGATCTCTTCATCTGGAAATTCAAACTTATACTGATTCCCCTCAACAGGTTGCCGCCAGAAACTCTGCTACTGCTCGCCCTTTGATCACTTTGGAGGTGAGATATTCAATGTCAAACTCTGTCAGCAATACCAAACCATCTGCCCAACTTTCCACTAGTGCAGGCACCGAATGAAGATATTTTCAGAGGATTTTCCTTGGCCACTATCTGGATCTTGTATGACTGGAAATAATGTCCGCAATTTTCTGGAAGCCCATACCACTGCAAGACAGATCTTCTCAACTTCTTGATACCGAGCCTCATACGGGAGCATCTTCTTACTCAGATAGTAAAACTGCATGTTCTACCCCTGTCTCATCTGCCTGTACCATCATTGCCCCTAGTGCTTCTGATTCTATAGCCAAATACAATACCAAAGGTCTGCCCGGTCTCGGAGGTTTTCAATACATGAGGCTTTACCAAGTACTCTCTGATCTTGTCGAAGGCTGTCTGACACTGTTCATTCCATCTCACTGGCTGATATCTTCTTCCAACAGTTTGAAGATAGGCTCACATATTGATGTCAACTTGGCAATGAACCGACTGATGTACTGAATCTTTCCCAAGAATGCTCTGACTTCTTTTTCTGTCTTTGGTGCATGCATTTCTGTGATTGTCTTGATCATCTCGGAGTCTACCTCTATTCTGCCATTCCTACTGTATGACCAAGCAATTTTCCTGATGTCATCCCAAACACACATTTCTTGGGATTAAGCCGCAGGTTATATCTGTCAACTCTCTGAAGGAAACCTTTCCAGTGCTTCAATATGCCCAACTCTCGTCTCCGATTTCACCATCATGTCATCCACATACACCTCAATCTCTTTGTGCACTAAGTCGTGGAAAAGTGTAGTGGCCATCCGCTGATACGTAGCCCCAGCATTCTTAAGCCCAAACAGCATAACCTTGGTAACAATAAGTACCCCACTCGGTAACACATGCAGTCTTGTGTTTATCTTCCTCAGCCATGAGAAACCTGATTGTAACCTAAAAACCCATCTGCCAATGAATACATAACAGATAAAGCCGTTCTATCAACCAGAACATCTATATGCGGCAAAGGAAATCATCTTTCGGGAAAAGCTTGTTGAGATCTCTGTAGTCTACACACATTCTGACCCTCCCATCTTTCTTTGGTACCGGCACTATATTAGCCAACCTTCTGGATATTTTACTACTTCCACGAACCCCACATCTATCTGTTTCTTAACTTCCTCTCTGACTTTCTCAGCCCATTCTGGTCTCCATCCGTCGGAGTTTCTATTTTACTGGCCTCATATTCGGATAAGTTGGTATTGTGTGCTGGGCAATGTTTTGGTCTCCCTCAGGCATGTCCTCATAGGACCAACCAAGCAACTACTTTGGCGTATCTGACCAACACTTCTTCTAGTTTCTCCCTCTCTTCAGAGGTAACTTCACTTGCAATCAGAATTTCCTTGGGGTTCTCAAGTGTACCCAAGTTAAATGCCGTAGTAGTTCTGGCCGCACTGATATCAAATATGCTTGATTCGTGCAGAGTAAATGAAAATGACTCAGGCCAAGTAAGCAAAAGAAATGTCTTTATTATTGGATAATGCGGAAGTACATTCAAAACAAATCAGGAAGGTAAATGTCTTCATCATCTATAGACACTTCTTCCCCTGCAATCAGGTCTTCCTCAGGGCTTTCATCCCTCCCAGAGTCAGGCTCTCCAACTTCATCAACTCTTCTTCCCAATTCTCTGCTCCACAGCTTCCTTTAATCAGCGGTTTCTCACCCAACAAATCCTGGAAGATCTCAATCCAGTACCCGGTACCACAATCCCATTAACTTCACAGGTTCTGGCTCCCCTTGATATCCTGAAGCTCTCACAAAAACATTCCATCAGTTCAGGCCCTTTTTCTTGACCTTTGGCTTTTCTTCATCAGACTTATACCCCAAACCTTTCGAGTGGTCTGTCCTCTGAAATCTGGCAATTTTGAACCTTCACCGGTTCAAACTTATTTTTCTCATGATCCTAGCCACCCTAGGATCCACACATTCCTCAAAGTAGCTGACACCTGAAACCTTGTGAAAGGTGTATCTCAAGGCAAGCCACGACATTATCTACCTCAGCCCAGAAAGTAACAACTTCTCCCTCCATACGGGAACTTGATCATCTGATGCAAAGTGGAAGGCACGCCCCCAAGTTTGTGAAACCAAGGCCTTCCCAACAATAAGGAAAAAAGTGGCTGGGATGTCCAGCACATGTAAACTCGACTTATCTTCAATAGGGCCTACCTTGACCATAGCCACAAAGGTACCCTCAACTCCCCTTTTACTGTCATCATAAGCCTTAATAGTCATACTGGAGGGGTCCAAGTCTGTTGCTGTTCATACCCAATCTTGCCAGAATTTAAAAGGGCCACATTGATGGACGAACCGTCATCCACCATCACACATGAAGTTTTCTTGCCCCTCACTTCGGCCCTGATTAAATAGAGGCCTATTATGATTTCTCCATTCCGGCGGGAGTTCATCCTCAGAAAAAAAGATATCTGAAAGCTTCTTTCTGAACTGACCCAACAAACATTGCAGGGTTGGCGTCTTCCGTGGTACCACAATTTGCTCAGGCCTCAACCATGGCCTGCCTTATGCTCTCCGAGAAGCACATAACAGTTCCCAGATACTCACGTGTGCTCTAGTATTCCTCAATTGCCTCAACCATATATCCCCTCAGTATTTTCTACAGTCTCAACCACTTCCTACCATCTGTCAAAACTTCCTTACCTTTTCAGCAATATCATTGTAAAAGCGACCGTTACGCGTCATTCCCCTTACTTCTTCCTCATCACTGCTAGAGAAATCAAGCCAAAAGCTTTTCCCCTGCTCTGTCTCATCTTCACTAGTACATCCATCCCAGATTCCAAGCAAAAGGCGTGAGGGTGGAAGGATTTTAGGACAAGGTCTTCTGGGAGAGGCAGAATTGATCATATAGGCTGGTGGCGGTACGGCGCGGTAATTGGGTAAGGGGTTTGTGTGTGTGTCAGGCTGTTCTGTTTCTGGGTCAGCTATTTTTCTGGAGTCTATCAGGTCTTGGATTTCATGGCGGAGTCGGCGGCACAATTGTCAGTGTCCATGGCCCTTTTGTTGGTGAAAGTGACAGTAAAGGGTTAGGTTATAATGTGATGGTAGGGGATTGGATAATGTTTGGCTTCCAAGGGTTTTAAGAGCCCTTGCCTCTTCAGTTTCTCTAGCACCTTGGACAGGGGCCTTCCAAGTTGGAAAAACTGCGGTTCCGGATAGCGGCAATCTCAGCAGAAACGGGCTTTGCTCCCGATGTTCCCCCAATGGGCCTCATTTCAGACCATAGAATTTTCTATTCTCGGCCTCCTCTTCCTCAATATCCATGACAGTTTCCCTCAACTGCCGAAAATCAGTAATCATGGAGGTCATCCTCCTCAGCTTCCACCATAGATGGAGGGCTTGGTGCCCTTGATGATCATTTTAATCTGGTCTTCTCCGAGGGCCTAGTCTGCATTTTCAACAACTGACCCCTCCATCGGTCCACGGACTCCTTAAAACTCTCCTCCGATTTCTGCTGAACATTCTCATTCTCCAGATCGCGGAGTGACTGATCGATCTCTAGGTCAGTGACATATTGCTGTCAGGAAAGCATCACCAACTCCCTCCAATCTTCCTTCACTTTCCTTCTTCCAAACTGTGGTACCACACCACGGGAGCTCCTTCAAGCGACATCCTGAACATTTTCTGCACTTGGCGCTGAGATAAGCCAACTGAACTCATGACTTATAAAAACTGTCGGAGATGCACCCTTGGATCCCCATTCCCGTTAAACTTAGCCATATCAGACATCTTGAACTGTGCCGGCAACTGTTCCTCGAAAGTCAGTGTGTCATAATCCGCAAATCCTCATTCTAACCCCTCAGCTTGCTGTAACCGACTCAACCTGATCCCGAAGTTTCTGTAACTCTGCCTGAGACCCAGATACTCTGCCTGCTGCATACTCACTGCCATATCATCATCAAAAGAGGGGTATCATCCCCCAATCTGTTCGGAGATTCCTCTTGCCTCACATCCCCAGAATTAACCCCGGCACGAGACCTAGCTATATACCAGCCATAGCAGTAGTCAAAGCTTGCAACTGTTCAGTGACCTTGGCGAGACCGTTCTCTAACTGATCCATACGGGACACCTCATTATCGGATTCACTCATACTTGTTCTTTTAGTGAGTATTGTCCATTCTCTAACCCAAACGGTATCTATGATGTCTTTTTAGACATAGATGGTGTTAACATGATATATGTATGTATGAGGTGCATGAGATGCATGTAACATATATAACATACTAATCAATTATAACTCTCAAACAAATCGGCCCGTTATCATTTTAGAATCTTTCGGGCTAATTGTCATAGGAGTGAACCATCCCAGTTTAAATGGCCCAATGAGTTCACATCTCGTGACAAAGTGCCCGACTAAACCCAAATGGTAACGTTCCGAACACAATCACAAAGTGGCCCATCAATCACTTAGAAGCCTTTGGCCTAATAGTCATGAAATACGTTCTTGTCCCAGTTTAAATGGCCCAACAAGCCCATATCCTATGACAAATGGTCCAAATGGATCCAAACGACGATGTTCCCAAACACAAGCATAGAAGAAAGATGATGCAAACATGACATAATAATTTCTACATAATGGCCTATCAACATTTCAGAAGCTTTTGGCCTAATAGTCATAAGGTGCGAACTTGCCCCAGTTTAAATGGCCCAGCAAGCCCGCATTTCTGACAATAGTCCAACTGCATCCAAATGAGGATGGTCCACAAGCACATATTCAAGGAAATAATTGTACTTTAGCCAACCCGGTCTATGGGTGGGTTAGCAAGAGTATAGACAAAGGCTCTCACCGGCGAAGGATGGCCCAACTAGGTCTCCCCACTCAAGGGTTCGAGCAACCAAGTGAGCGCACCCTTTTTTATACACTAAGGTACGTGCCAATGAGCTATGGTGTGTGACGGACTGTCAAATGGATTTCCCGTTGTAGATTCCCCAGAGGGAAGGTGGAGCGAGGCTCAAAATACCCAAGCCTCTTAGGTCTTATCGCTTGGTGTCAGGAATAAACAAAGACGTCCAGTCCTCCAATTAGTCCATCACAATAGGCTACGAGTAGATGGCTATCTAGGTGCCTTCACAGCTTTTCCTTCTAGAAAGGTAGTGAATGAATGAAGGAAGACACCAAACCATTACCTAGCCTCAAAATGCCTTTGATTAAACCCTCACTTTATCCACTATAGACACGGTCAATTAAAACATAAATCCAAACATCACAAGACAATATTTCGGGGCCGATTCTCTATCCCCAGTGGAGTCGCCAGACTGTAGGAACACAGAAACTGGGCGACGCATGCTGTCCCGGGCTCGCGGCCCGGTCGGGAGTACGGAGTAGCCCGTGGGGGACTAAACCGGAGAATAATGGAGTCGCCACCCGGTGTGAACCGGGACAAAGATTTAAGGCCGCACTCACCCCTCGCAAGGGAAGACCTCAAACCGTTGGGTTCGGAATGGTCCCTTACTTATGCCACTTGTAATGAAAGGATTTATATGATAATTTAATCAGGCTTAAGTAATACTTATTTCTAAGAATATCATGCTTCTAAATCCACATACATACATCAACAAGTTCATCTAAATTTATATGTAACACATATTCGAATTTGCATACAGCCTATTTGCATGTAATCTATGTCTCAATTTTCATACATGAGGTTTATCATACGGCAAGCATACAAGTTAATGAACGCATTGGTGGACACAGAAGCGCGAACAAATAGTATTCTTACTAGCATGCATATTAAGAAAAGATATTTAAGCGCATAACAGAAATAGACAACTAGAGAGGTAATACAAATGCATAACGTAAAAAAGGGGAACTATATGCTAAGATGGACATGTCGTAATGTGATGCAAGAGGATCTGTTTACCATGGGCGTTCGTGCAGCGTTCGTAGACGCGTTCGAACGGTAAACAGAAGGTTCTCGTTCGAGTAGCGTTCGTAAACACGTTCGAACGGAAAAGAAACAGAATGCTCACGTTCGTATGGCGTTTGTGAACGCGTTCGAACGGAAATGAAACAGAATACTCACATTTGTATGGCGTTCGTTAACGCGTTCGAACAGAAATGAAACAGAATGCTCACGTTCTTATGGCGTTCGTGAACGTGTTCGAACAGAGATGAGACCTGATGCATGATAAGGCAAAAATGCATGCGCGTTCGAGTTGCGTTCATAAACCGTTCGAACGGGAACAGACCTGATGCATGAAATGGGACGCAATACATAAATGGAAAATAGTACAATGCGAGGCGCGGCGAAGCATCGTGGTAAAGGATTTTAACCTCTTCAATTAGAGGACTCTCATCCACTTACTAAGCCCATGCGCTCGATCGCATCATGCGTACAAACATAAAGACAATCATATCAAACTAAGTATGCCCGATTGAACACATCTTACATCCAACCGAACACATATCAACCGGCGCGGCAAAGCATCGTGGTAAAGGGCTTTAACCCCTCCCCATAGGGGATCTTTCATTCCACTTACTAAGCCCATACGCTCGATTGAATCATGCATAAATAAGACATACAGAAGTTCAAGTGACGAAAAATAAATAAACCAAAGCAACACAAAACAAAAGAGGGTGCCGTTTACTCAAGCGGTACGTGGAGTTGTGTCCCGAGTACAGATCATATTACCGTCCATTCGGAATCGGCTATGAAATTTATGTCCGGGTTTCCATCCGATATACCGCGAGAGTTGACACATCTCTCATTTTATTCCACAGCCACAACATACAACATCTCATAATTCATGCATATTTATCTACTCAAAGGCCACAACATGCATTTCAATATGACAATCACGCAAGCAATATTTAAGAAATAGTACAAAAAAAGTGAGTGTGAAAGATACCCTCAGGTCTAACCTTTTTGCCAACTTTCAGGCTTGCGTTTCACGGACGTCGGAAGGGTACAGCTTCTCAACTTCTCCGGTTCACTGGTTTACCGTCCTAGCTCACTGCTTTGCTGTTTTGCTTGCGGTTTGAACTCCGTTCTGCTACTGTTCGGCCTCTGTTTTGCTGCTCACTGTTCAGGTCACCTGTTTTGACGTTTCAACGGACTGTTCCAAGTTTTTGTGTGGGTTCTTAGTGCAGTCTTATGTGATTATTTTAAGGATTATGAATGCAGTTTTTTATGTTATTACTTTAAGTTTTCTTAGGGAATGTTTAAGAGGATTTTGCTGCTGTATAGGGGGTGGTTTGGGCGTGATTTGGTTACTATTTTAGCGTTAAAGGGGCTTCTATATTTTTCGGTATGTGTGGAGGCTTAGGGGGCTACTATTTTCGGTTATGGAGTGGAGGAGATTTGTGAGGTTTATGGATGTGTAGGGCTGATCGGTTTGTGAAGGTGCTTTTAATGTGAAGGCTTGGGGTTATTTTCTTTTCTCTTGTGATTTTTGTGAGTTGTGTGTATATTATGTGTATGAGCTAGGGGAGTGTATGTCTTGGTTAGGGGTTGTTTATATAGAGAAGGGCTAGGGCTTCACCTTGTCTCACAAGGAATGGATTTTGGCATTAAAATGAGGATTTGATTTGGTGTTGAGCAAGGAAAGTCAAAGATTGAGGGGGGACAAATCTTGGCTAGAATAGGAAGTCAATATATTTAATTTGTTATGATTGATTTTAATTAGGCATGACATCTTTTTAATTTAGTATGTGATTTGTTTAGTTAGGAAGTTAATATATTTGATTTATCTAATTAGGTATGATTATATTTTATGTTTTATTTAATTGGTAAATGGTTTAAATATTTTATTTAATTCAATGTTTAATTTAATTAAATTGGGATGTGTTTTATGGGCTTTGGGGAGCTAATTGGGCTGGGGTGCGAGGCTAGCAGCAAAACCAGAAACACCGACGCCATTCGAACGCCAATTCGAACGCTACACGAACGTCCGCAATCTGCCTGACGTTCGAACGAAGTAACGAACGCAGCACTAACGAAGACAGTGAGCTTGTGAAATGAACTTGATGACGTACTTATTTCGAATTTCCCCTTCCGACCTCCGTTTCCCGCAATATCCTTAGCTAAAAAGGTAGTGCCTCCAACTGAGACTCATCATCGGGTTTCACATGCGGAAATGCAATGTCTACAGTTGTGCCAAAGCCAAGGCTTAGTTGATTCAGAGAAAAATGGTTAGGAAAATATATTGGATATATTGGCATATATATTGTATATATGTTTTGGACTTGGAGGTCCTCCTACCGGATCTAGGAATTGGATGAGATCCAATTGATCTTAGAGATCTACCTAGTTAAATATCTTACAGCTTGTTGGCCAAAGTCAAGGTTGTATGTTATTTAACGGGATCCTAGCCCACTAGGAAACTAGGTTTCTCGAGTACTCGACAGAAGGTTAGAGACTCGCCGAAAAATAGTGGGAGGCTAGTATTGAATTTGCAATTTCATTCAGATACTTATCTTTACGCACTTTCAAATTATTTCGTCAAAATTATTTTAGTTGGACTAATACAATGTTATTTTTCTTGTAACAGTTAGACTGTACCCAAATATCGTTGACTAGATAGTTGGACTATCGTAGCCAAGATGACTGGAAAGGGAAATGTCAGAGACATTATCATGGGCGAGAATGTCTTTAAGGGCACAAACTTTGCCGATTGGGAAATGAATCTAATGATAGTCCTTGGAGCCGAGAGGCTACTATATACTATACAGAGACCTCTTGGGCCTAAGCCCAAACCCGATGAGCTACTTGAGCTGGAGCTTTGGAAGACTCACAGCAATGATTGTGATACTGCTCAGTCTATTATGCTTGCTTATATGACTCATCATTTTCGTCGACAGAACATGGACTTGGATCCCTATAACATGTTGGCAAGGTTGCAAGATCTTCACCGATCTAACCGTAGGTCACGGAGATATGAGTTAGTAAAGAAGCTCTTTCGTTCACGTTTGTCAGAAGCATTCTGTTGAGTCCCATGTGGCACAGATGATTGCTGACATAGATGAGCTAGCTGAGATGGGGATAGTCTTTGAGGCTGAGATTACCATAGATATGGTCCTGCAATCTTTCCCCGACACTTGGAGACAGTTCATCATAAACTATAATTTGATGAACACTGATGATACTCTTGAGACTTATTGTCGGTTCTCAAGGAAGCTAAGAAAGAGCTGCTTAAGGGCAACAAGCGCGAGGCGCACTTTGCTTCGACATCTCATACACCGAGGGCTAGGCTCAATGCGACTGGAGGTGTGAAGAAGAAGAAGCATAAAGGAAAGGGCAAGGCCAAATCGTCAAAGGCTTCTGGGAAGCCTAAGGACAAATCTCAGGATGTTTGCCTCCAGTGCGGCAAGCGGGGTCACTGGAAGCGTGACTGCCGCGCGAGTACAAGGTGCTCCAGAAGGAGTTTAAAGCGGGCAAGGCACCGGCTTCAGGTATGTTTGTTATAGAGATAAACATGACTACTTCTAGTTTAAAAAATTGGATTTTTGATTATGGTTGTGGTACTCATATATGTACTGATGTGCAGGATCTGCAGATTAGCAGGAGACTGGCCTCAGGAGAGATTGATCTACGCGTCGGAAATGGGGCACTAGTTGCCGTTTTGGCCTTTGGCACTTTTGTTTTAGAACTGCCTTCGGGGCATGTACTTAAACTTTCAGATTGTTATTATGTACCTAGTTTGACTAGGAAATTTATCTCTGTATCTTGTTTGACCCAATACGGGTACACTTTTGTATTCCGAAACACTGGGTGTTTTGTTTATAAAGATGATTTTGAGATATGTTCTGCTGATGTTAATAATGGTCTTTATATTTTGAATATAAATCAATCTCAAACATATAATGTAACAAAAAAAAAGATTGAAAACGAGTAACAAAGATGAAACTTATATGTGGCATTGTCGTCTGGGACATATAAACAAGACTCGCATATCCACACTTTTGAAGAGTGGGTACTTGGACGGATTTGATCCAAATTCATATGACGTCTGTGAATCTTGCTTATTAGGCAAAATACCTAAATCACCTTTTAGCGGTAAGGGTGAACGCGCCACCGAACTGTTAGCCCTCATTCATAGTGACGTTTGTGGGCCCATGTCTAGCCAGGCTAGAGGTGGATATGAAAACTTCGTAACCCTTACGGATGATGCATCACGTTATGGTTATGTGTATCTTATGAGACACAAGTCGGAAACTTTTGAGAAATTCAAAGAGTTTCGACACGAAGTTGAAAAATAGACCGGCAAGAGTATAAAGACATTACAGTCGGACCGTGGTGGCGAATACTTGAGTAATGAGTTTCTAGATTACTTGAAAGAATATGGTATTCTTTCACAGTGGACTCCTCCTGGAACACCACAATTAAACGGTGTGTCCGAACGGAGAAACCGAACTTTGTTGGACATGGTAAGGTCTATGATGAGTCACACTGAGCTACCTATTTCCTTCTGGGGATATGCATTAAACAATGCAATTCTTATTTTGAATAAGGTTTCGTCAAAGTCTATACAACAGACACCATATGAGATATGGACAGGAAAGAAACCGGGTTTCTCATTCCTGAAGATTTGGGGATGCTGGGCATACGTCAAACGTTTGGAAGGTACCAAACTTGAGCCCAAGTCGGATAAATGCCTATTCATAGGATATCCTAGGGAAACCAAAGGATAATACTTCTATCACCCACGAGAGAACAAAGTATTTGTTGCTCTACATGCGGTTTTCCTTGAGAAGGAATTCCTAAATGCAGTGGTTAGTGGGAGGAAATTAGAACTTGATGAAAATCGGAGTGATATTGTTTCTGGCATAGAATCCTCAACGGAACAAGAACAGTCCATCCGGGATGAGACTGTACCACAATCTTCTATTACAAAATGACCGCGTAGGTCGGAGAGAGTCAGGATAGAACCTGAGAGGTATGGGTTTCTGATCTCACCTCATGTAGATATTAATCTCATTGAGGATACTGAACATGCTACGTATGAGGAAGCGATACAAGATATCGATTCCGATTTATGGCAAGAAGCCATGAAGTCTGAAATGGATTCCATGTACACCAACCAAGTTGACGCACCAGAAGGCGTAAAGCCTATTGGTTGCAAATGGGTCTTCAAGAAGAAGGCCGACATAGATGGCAACGTACAAACGTACAAAGCTAGGCTTGTAGCGAAGGGGTATCGTCAACGATATGGTGTCGATTACGACGAAACTTTCTCACTCGTTGCCATGATTAAATCCATTCGGATAATGCTTGCTATTGCTGCATATTTCGATTACGAGATATGGCAGATGGACGTTAAAACTGCTTTCCTTAACGGAAACCTTTTGGAGGATGTTTATATGCAACAGCCTGACGGTTTTATCGTGCCTAAACTTGCAAACAAGGTTTGTAAGTTAAATCGGTCCATTTATGGACTGAAACAAGCATCGCGGTCATAGAACCAACGTTTTGATGAGATCATAAAAGAATATGATTTCATTCAAAATGAAGATGATCCTTGTGTATACAAGAAGGTTAGTGGGAGAGAACTTACTTTTATTGTCCTTTATGTTGACGATGTATTGCTTATAGGCAATGACATTCTCATGTTAACATCGGTGAAGGCTTGGTTTTCATTAAAATTCTCCATGAAAGATCTGGGAGAAGCAGCCTATATTCTAGGAATAAAGATCTACCGGGATAGATCTAGAAAGCTGCTTGGACTCTCCCAGAGCACGTACATTGACAAAGTGTTGAAAAGATTCAACATGGATCAGTCCATAGGGGACTGTTACCAGTGTCACATGGCATCACTCTATCTAAGGACATGTGTCCTAAAACTCAAGATGAGAGAAACAACATGAGTCAGATATCCGTTCGCCTCGGTAGTCGGATCGATCATGTATGCCATGATATGTAAGCGACCTGAGGTCTCGTATGCTTTGAGCATGTGTAGTCGTTATCAGGCCGATCCAGGTGATGGTCACTAGATGGCAGTTAAGAACATCCTTAAGTATCTTAGACGAACTAAGGATGCCTTTTTAATCTATGGAGATGGAGAACTTGAGGTAACTGGGTATACCGATGCAAGTTTCCAAACCGATAAAGACGACTACAAGTCGCAATCCGGGTACATATTTTGTTTGAATAACGGAGCAGTGAGCTGGAAATCTTCCAAGCAAGATACTGTTGCCGATTCAACAACAGAAGCAGAGTACATTGCTGCAGCCGAAGCAGCAAAGGAAGCAGTTTGGATCCGAAAATTCCTAATTGGATTAGGAGTAGTTCTGTTAGCAGCTGACTATGTTCCATTGTATTGTGACAATAACGGGGCTATAGCGCAGCCTAAGGAATCGCGGTCTCATCAATGATCCAAGCATGTTCTTCGACGTTTCCATCTGATTCGTGAGATTATACATCTTGGCGATGTGAAGATCGAAAAGGTCGCATCAGATGACAACATTGCAGATCCGCTGATGAAATCTATTTCACAGCAGAAGTTTGAAAAACATATACATAGTTCAGGTGTTAAATGCTTGAGTGACTGGTTATAGGCTAAGTGGGAGATTGTTAGACAATTATGACCCATAGCGTCACTGTTTGTAAAAGACATTGTGTTTTTGTATAAAATTAACTATGTAATGAAATAGCCTTTTAACCATTTTACCGTTTCGTAATTTATTTACTTGATATAGAAATGGTAGAAGTCCTTATGATTAGTTCCGGATTGAGATGATATGAGACATTATCAATCCATAAAGGTTTAATCATTAAATATCCCTAGTCGTACATTATCAAGACTCGACATCGATAATGCGGAATAGACTAGTATTGCACTTGTGCGCGTTGTGAGGGCATAACGGCATAGTTCTCCATATGTTTAAGTATTGGATACTTATGCAAGTGCGATAGGAGGTTGTGTTTTACCGATGGTACGGAAAAAAGCTTCGCTCTAGATAGATCCCGTGGAATCCCGTTGGTAGTATGTATATGTGTCTATGGGAGTCCGCTTCAGGGTAGGTGTATTTGGTCTTAACCTGAGACTTGCATCGCTAGTACTTGCGACAATCGGTAACTTTCGTTTTGGTCGTCCAGGGCTTTAACAGGTTCTGTGTGCGCCTCTTCTAGGTTTATTGAGAATCGTAGTGTATTGGATGTGATGTCAAGATGGAAGTATCACTTCAGACATATGAAGATGATGATCACGCAGGGATTCAGAATCAACCATCGAGATAATATGACAAGGTCATGATTATCCGATTCAAAGAGACTAGTTGCTTCATATCCGATATGTACTTCGTACGGGGCAGACACTATTCCAGCCTCAGGCCTTGCACGTGACATCAGATACAGGATCGCTATACGCAATACGACGTATACTACGCCTGATATAGATTATATATTCCAGTAAGAATATTTCTGGAGAATTGGGTAGGCACGGTGCTTTGCTAGAAGCCAACCATGTCTTGTAAATCGGTAAGCACGTGGTACGAGGTAATTACTTTATCGGATAGTCCGATAACCAGATTTACTGCCAACATATCCAGAGATCTCTTGGGTCGCTTCCCAAAGATTCACCGATGACAGTTGACTTAAATTAGAATTAATCTGGGATTAATTTAGAGAGAGAAAATTAATCTGGGATTAATTGAGGCTTTTTAATCTGGGATTAAATGTGCGGTAGAGAGAGAACACGATTAATTTGGAATTAATCGTGTAAATAAATTTAATAGTTAAATTTGATTTCTATTTAATTTATTCGAATGGTCTAAAATTAATATATCGGATATATTAATATGAATTGGATTTCATTACGAAATTAAAGTCGGACTTTAATACGAACGAATGAATTAATTTAGAATTAATTCGTAATCGACGTTCGTAATATATTTGCGAGGCATCGTTATTTAATTAAATTAGATTTAATTATTTAGCGACGAAAGTTCGTTTAATCGGATTAAACGGAACTCAGCCGCGGCAAATGTTCGTAGAGATATTTGAATTTTGAATTCAAATAGTGGGGCCCACTTCACATGTGTGGTAGGTGGAGGGTAGTTGGCATTTATGCCAAGCCACCAACCACCCAACCACCTTGTAATGGTTTTGGTAAAACCATTTACCCAACTACCAAGTTTTGGTGAAAAGGAAAGGGAAAGAGTTTTTACCAAAAAGCAAATCTCTACATCATTTACACAGCTTGAACAAAAGAAACCCTAGAATACACACTCCCTTGGGCGTGAACTTCATCCATTTTCTCTCTTTGATTTTGTTCTTCAAATCAAAAGCTAGCACTTAAGCAAGTCAACAAAG
Organism: Zanthoxylum bungeanum; assembly: GCA_019454045.1. Classification (NCBI taxonomy): domain Eukaryota; kingdom Viridiplantae; phylum Streptophyta; class Magnoliopsida; order Sapindales; family Rutaceae; genus Zanthoxylum; species Zanthoxylum bungeanum. The sequence goes on along the minus strand of SKCR01033568.1, from coordinate 73,941 downwards.
GTGATAGGGAAACATCTTAAAGAGTTGGAATCAACACTTTGCTTGGAACTTGGAGTTCTCTTCTCAAATTTTTAAAAGCTCAAATTCGTTCGTTGTAAGTATTTCCGCAACTTATAATGATCTTAATCACTTGTTTTCATGCTTATTAGATCCTTGGCATGTTCTAGGAACACTAACAGTAACCACCCGAACGATCAATGTATATACCTTCCAGAGTGGCAGAATTATTGGAATCATTCAAGGTACGAAGAACCATCATACTTTCCATCTTATCCACCATCCATCTACCATCTTCATCAAGAACCAGAACCATCAGAGGAAGATCAGTTGATTCACATGCTCACAGATTGGTTCGAGGAACGGAAAGCTCAATTTGATGCACAAATTCAGAGTCAAGCGACGTCTATACCGAGGATGACAGATCAAGTTAGACAATTAACAGATAACCCGAATCACATATCTCACGGAGCAAATTCAAATAATATTGAAGAAGCCTTCGAATATCCTGAGATTCATCATGACATCATAACAGGGACGAGGCTGAGCAGTATCAAGAATCAGAGGTATCAGTTAAGGAGCCTGAACTAACAAAGTCTCAATTTGATTTTTATTATTCTTCTGACTCTGACGAGGATAAAGAAGCTGAGCTATTTGTACCAACTGCACCAACAAAGGAGGATGAAACTTTCTATCCTCCAAATGAAGATCTTGGAGCTTCCATTGCACAAATGTTTTAAGAAGATCTACCTGAGCCAATCATTTCACTCAGATAAGAGGATGAAGACCTAAAAACAGACATGACTTTACATCCTCAGATTGACACTTATGGAGCATGCATTTCACAGATGACGGATGAAGAATTGAATACGGAAATTTTAAAATTCATCTGTGAAGAAAAGGTGGAGTAAGAAGCAGAGCAAATAGAGGAGCAAAAGTTTGACCAAATTAAAGATCTCAGGCATTCAAGAGAAACATCACTGTTTTGGGGAGTACAGATCAAAAACATCACCAAGAAGCTTGACAGAATGGAACTCCCATTCCAAGTCAAGCACCATACAAGACCTCATGATTTTCTTTCTTTCTTTCAGGAACCACTGGAGCAACAAAGGTTAAAAAGGTGGCACAAGCACTGAATGAGACAAAATTCTTTTTGCCCCTTTACCATTGAAGAGACCCTTCAAAAGCAACGCACATGGGAATGTCTTTAATAGGACATCCGAAACTACGCTGAAACCTTATTGACAGATAGATTTTAGTCATGTCTGGCTGAAGACGAAAAATTTAGCGCTAGCAGGGAGGCAACCCATGCACTTTGTTGTAATTTCTATTTATATTTTGTGTATACATGTTGTAGAGTTTTTAATTTTGTGTGTTATTTTTGTAGGGAAAAGCTCAACCAAAGCATAAGACAGAAGGAATGGTGTTTGGCAAAGATAAGAGATAATTCATTAGCAATGGCTGAGTAAGGAATGAATTCTTGAGACGCATCCTAATGAATTTATACTAAGCGAATGGCGTATTGCGTACACAATTTCGTTGCCTTAATTATTGCTTGGATTTGCTTTTCTGTTGTAATTATCTTTATTTTCGTAGACAGGATCCAGACTTTTTGACGTTCACGATTTCTTTTGTTGTTTAGCTAATATCGTCCTTTGGAAGATACTAGTGCTATTATTACTCACCATGTTCAGGTGTTATAAATTCAACTCATCATTGCACTTTTGAAGACATCCAGAGTAAAACATGGAAGCCACTTCAAGAAGACGAGTTGAAAAAATCTGTGTGTTTTGCGGTACTAGTGTTGGTACTAAGCTACAATACGTAGAAGCAGCACATGAATTGGGTCGAGTCTTAGCTGCAAGGAATATGCACTTAGTATATAGCGGAGGCAATCTTGGACTAATGGGGATCGTTTCAAAGGCCGTACAGGAAGGAGGCAGTCACGTTTTGGGAATCATCCCAAAACCCTTGCCAGAAACAAATCTTATTGGACCATCAAAGAGAGAGGAACTGATCGTGCCAGGTATGTCTGAACGATTAGTAGAAATGATTAGCCGTGCTGATGCTTTTATTTCTTTGCCAGGTGGCTTGGGCACATTGGAGGAAATTTTTATAGTGCTATCTTGGGCGAACTTGAACATACAGCAGAAACCAATTGGGCTGTTTAACGTTGATGGATTTTATGATTTTCTTTGTGTGTTTCTTGATGATGCTCGGAGAAATGGGTTCATGTCAAAACCATTAAAAGAACTCCTATTCACTGCCAGAACTGCTCTGGATCTAATTGACCAAATCTTAGCCTATGAACCACAAATTGACATGTTAAGAGGCGTCGGATTAGCCTTTCAAAGATAAATTGGTCCGAAGACGATCGTGGTAAGAGGCATCGGATTAATCTGGATCTTAACCTTTAACTTTTCGTGTAGAATTTCAGCTAACCAGGTACTATCTTCTAAACTTTTCTTCTACTGTTTAAGACATTGAGGACAATGTCTCATTTAGGTTTGGGGGAGGGAATTAGTTGATCAGTACCTTGTTTTTAGTTAGTGTGTTATTTTTATTATTAGTCCAAAATTTTTCGAAAAATACAAAAAATTGAAAAAATTTCAAAAAATTTCAAAAATATTTTGTGTTTTTGTTTTTATTTTGACTAAAAAGGTGAAATTGGTAAGAGATAGCTGAGTAAAGAGTTTTCACTCCTGAGACGTATCTAAAACCATTTTTGAAACAAGTTAGTTTTTGTTTATTTCATTTTAAATTATTTAATTTGTAAATTCTCCATAAAACTGACTAAAATTGATCTTTATATGCTCAGTTGGCAGGTATTATCAACATACATAGTAACATACGGACATGAGCTAAAATTGAAAATTTTGTAATATTCAGTGCTCTAGTTTAATTGGAGGAAGCATCTCAAAAAGTGATGGAGTAAAAAAAAACAACGTCTGAGGTCCGAGTTATTACGTCTGTAAGGGTGTTTTAACACCTAGTGCCCTAAAACCAACTGGTTTGGGAGTCACTGGCCCAAAGATCGCTACATGGATCAAAGATGCTGCAAAAATATATATATCTGAAGTCTGAGTAATTAAGTTCGTAGGGGTGTCTTAACACCTGGTGCCTAAAGCCAACTGGTTTGGGAGCCACCGACCCAACACTCGTTACATAGATGGAAGATATTGTATATAAATAATAATAAAAAAATCAGAAATCAAAGAAAAAAATCAGAAAAATCAGAGAATTTTTCCATTGCTACAAAAAGGTGTGAATTCTGATAAAACTTTAGGACAAAAATGTTACTCTCTTATCAACTGCACTTGTGACTGTTGTGGGCAAAAATGAGTTGTTTAATATTTTGTTGGTTGTGTATATGGAGAATGGTAAAAATAATCGGAGAATTTACTTATTCAGTAATTTAGAAAAAAAGAAAATAACTAGTGACTTGGAGTAGAAAATTCACTTGATTAGTCACTAACTTCTTTATTCTCTTTTCTCTTATCTTTTTGCTTTTGTATGCATTAGTTTCACTACCTTTTTACTTTTGAAAAATATTTGTGGGTATCATTGATGTAAACCCTCACGAGGCTAAAACTCATCCACTAGGGACATATAGGGAAGGCTTGTTGCATACGCTAAATGCAACCGTGATCCATATGAAAGTGGCATAGTTAAATTTTATTTTAAAGATGTTTATGTTATTTTACTCTATGTTTTGCTCGAGGACTAGCAAAATGTTAGGTTTGGGGGTGTGATGAGTGGTAATTATATCACTATTTCACACTCATTTGATCTAATATTTTGTATATTTTCTTGAGTTTTGTGAATATTTTGATGTGTTTTGTGTTATTTTGTAGATAAATAAAGTTTCAGGACATTCTTGAGGTGATTTGGGACCAAAACAGTGAAAATTGGACAAAAGGGCATTTTCGTAATTCCGCACGTCGTGACGCGCAAGCCTTTGGCGTCGCGACGCCTAACATGAACCAAGACTTGCTAACGTGCGCCGGGTCCACAAGTCAGAATCTGAGAAAAGTTTGACATTGCTAACGTGCGCCGTGCCACGTGTCACCATCACAGCCGATCTGCCAACGTGCATCATGACACTTGTCATCATCCTACAGTGCCGACAGTCGCCATCGCCACGTGTCACTCCACATGTCAGCCACGTCATCATCCACATCATCGGTTGACCGAGTCAAAATGCCACATCATCGCCACGTCATCATCAACCAATCACAGCGTGCCACATGTCATCATTCTATGGTGCCGACAGTCACAATCGCCACGTCAGCGCCACGTCAGCTCAATTATTGACTCACTTATCCGCAATTGACATGTGTCGATAAGAATCTGAAATCAGCCAATCACGAGCCGCCACGTGTCGCAATAATTGAGCTCCCAACCACCTTGCCACGTGTCACCTTATCGCAATAATTGAACCAGAAGCTGCCACGTCGACAATCACCCGCGTCGCGACGCGAGCTGGGCGTCGTGACTCCGATCCCCTACTAACGCCTATAAATTCAGCTCAACTTCAGAATTCAAATCATGCCTTCCTTGAGTTTTATTAGGACTCTAAGGATTGCATCTTGTGTGTTTAAGTTTTTGTAATTTAAATTAAGCATTTTTACTTTTAGTATTTTCAATTATGCACTTTTACTTTTTGTACTAAAATTTTATTTTATTTTCTTTTTCTTTTTTATGTTATGTAGTTAATTTACTGTTGGGGTAAAGGTGAAGCTTTTTACTTTTATAATTTAGATTAATCTCCCTTAATTATAATATATAAATTATTTAAAACATGACTTTATAAGGATACCGCTATATTGGTCGATTGGTAATTATTTTTAAACTGGTTTTAACCTAACTTAATAAGGATACCGGCTGGTTGGTCGGTTGGTAATTAATTATTAATTTGACTTAATCAGGATACCGCCTATATGGCGGGTTGGTAAATATCACACAGATTTATATATTATAATAAGAGAGATTTCTAAACTAGAAATAGTAAAGGTAGATTAATCTCACTTCAATTATAATATGGAAATTGTGATTTAATAATATGAATTAAAAGTTGATTCCGCCTTAATGGCTGGTTTTAATTATGTAACATAATGTGACACCGCCTATATGGCTGGTCTTTAGGTGACAGATAATTATCGCCTATATGGCTGGTTTATGGATAAATAATAACACCGCCTTTATGGCTGGTTCAACTTAATTGGATAATATTGGCAATTTCCATATTATAATAATTTGAGATTTCTAAAAGTGGATCCTCTAACCCCCATCATTTTATTTTATTTTAGGGAAGTGATGAAACACAATATTCACACTTAATAATTGATTTTCTTTTTAAGGGTAATTCTTTAGTTTGTTTATTGAGTCTTAAGCTTAATGCTTCTTGTTGTCTGATCACCAATAAGATTGATGTGGTAAACTTAAAATGAACTAGACATAGGGATTTTAGGTTTCAGCCTTAGATTCAATAGCCCACGATCTTCATTGAGGATAGATAACCCTTTAATAGATTCCTTACAGGATAGACATATATCTGTCGGGCGGGGGTAGCCATTACTGGAACTTAATCTTAATGAATCCATGTAATTTGGTTGACATAGACATATGGTTCAATTGGGTTATACTGGGTATTTGCGTCTGACCATCGACAGAGGGTTTTGCATATTTTCGTGTTTCAGGTTAGCAAACTAATTTATTACACATATATAAGAGAATCAATTCATCTTTATAATAATATTGTGTGGAGTCACAACCCTAGATATTTGAGTCTTTTGTTATTTTCCTTAGTATTTTCTTTTGTGTCTTTAAGTATTTTATTTAGCAAAATCCACATTCAACCAACCAAAAGTAATCAATTCCCTTCTCCCTATAATTAGATACCTGTAAATAAATAGTATCAATAATTAATAACAACAGTAGGAATTAAGTCCTCGTGGGATCGATATTTTTATACTACTTGAACGATACGTGCGCTTGCGTTATACGTGTGTGTTTACGCACCGAAGATTTCCTAATAGATGGTACACCAACGTCAATAGGAAAGCATAATGGTCCTTCGACTTTAGATACAACAGTGGGATATATGAGTTATCCTCCACACTTTGATGGCAGTCACGTCACTGATCTATTTAGATCAGACCTCTACCTGTTCGTTGGGTGTGGACCGATGTTCATGATATTCAGTGCGTATCAAGACATGATCTGTAAGTCCTGTGTACAGGGCATAGGCATCTTCACGTGTTTGCGATCTAGTAAATCCATGGTCATGGTATAACTTCGGAATCCAGTTCCGAGTGTTATTTATAGATCGTAAATTGAAAGTCGACTATATTATACCGAACGGATTTGACGTTCTCATCTATATCCCAGGTATAATATGGATAGCCTGTGACGGGGAGATTATACGTATGCAATGACCTCGGCTTGTATAGTTTAGCGAGATTATCTATGGTCGTCATAATCCATGAGTGGGTGGATTATGGACACGAAATTGGATTTCGTGACGGATAAAGCTAAACTTAGAGAGTCCCACAATATGAATTATACTCGTTGAGCACTTGGGCAACGCGATATGAATAATACGGATTATTCATAATACTTCACCGGATTAAATAAGTTAATTCAGATCGTTTAATTGGTTAGACGGTAACACATGCAATTAGGGGATTTTGTCCGATAATAATTATTGTGTATTTGTATTTGATACATAATACGATTAGATACACATTATTTATTCGTCAAATGAGATTTTGACACATGCCATAAATATATATATATATATATAATATATATATATATGTATTTGTTATTTATTGTAAATAAAAATACATATATAATAATAATTACATTAATTAATTATTTGGATATTTAATTGTTAAATATTTGAATTATTAATTAATAAACTTTTTCATAAATGTTATGGAATTTTCCCAATTATTATTGGTCAACATGGCATGTTTTAATTACACTTTATTTGTCCAAATTTGATTTGTTATTATAAAGTGTAAATTGATTTAATTGGATTAAATTTACAAAATGACATAAATTCCCCTCAAAGTAGGTCAGCAAGAATTAAAATGGGAAATTGTTTTCTTCTTCATTCATTCTACACTCATGGCCGAAAATACCTAAGAAAATAGGTCTCAAAATTGGTTTGAAAATTCCATGAAGAAAAGAAGGAAAATCCAGAAAAAAGTTTGGGATTTTAAGTGATTAAAAGGTAATCTACTTAACCCTAAGCTTATAAATTTGCTTTCTTGTTTCTCATTTCTTGATGATTTAAAAAGGTTCTAGGGTTCCTTCAAATCTGAAAAATTAGGGCTTTTGGTTGTGGATGATGGATTGGAAGTTATATTGCATGTGTGAAGTAGATTTGGGTGAAATTAGTGTAATTTGTATCCAAATTGATCATTTGATGATTAGTTGCTATTCTAGAGTATTATGACCACTCTTATGGCACCTAGAATTATTCTTGGGTTGTTCATATGTGGTGACCTTAGTTAGTGTCTTGATTAATTAGATTAATCTTGAAAATTTTGGATTAAAGCATGAAAATATGTAATTTTTGGTTCTGGATCAGTTATGATTAAACTGGAAATTTTGTGATGCATTTGATGTTATATGAATGTAATGGATGCATTTTGGGAGTTGGAACAATTGCCGGAAATTATTTCCGAGTTGAAATAAGCGAAAATGGCCAAAAAAGGCGTTACCGGGTGACTTTTGAGTCAACATCGTGAGGGCTGCCCAAACAATGAATCTGTCACTGTTTGGGCAGCCCATGAACTGCCCTGAAACTATTGGGGCTGACTCGGGTAGTCCCCATAAGTTTCGGGTGGTCAGTTTGGTCAAAAACATGTTTTGCGTCATTTTGCGAAAAAATGATTTTCGTAAAAGTTTCGCGACGTTTCAACTTTATTTATGTTGATATTTGATATTGAATAAATAGGTTTAGGTGAAATATGAATAAATTATTCATATTAGATATTGAATAATTTATTCGGTAATTTGAAAAAGTTTTAAATTATAATTTCGCCCAAACCGCGCTTCCGCTGCGCCCATCACCCAAAACCAACAAAAATGGTATCAGAGAAGGTCTGATGCTTCATCTATTACATTATTAATGCTTGATATTTGATATTTAATCCAATTTTAATGTTCGCATATGCATGTAGTCTGGATATGTTTCTTGACTTTTCGGTTCTACGCTAACGAAAATGTAACGGAAATTTAATGGTTAAATTAAGTTATGTTTTTTAAAGGTAGAATTGAATTGTTTAGAAAATGATTAAGATTAAAATTCTGCATTTGATGTAGAGTATAACTTCCTTAGTAAAATCCCCGCTTAAAATAAGGCTGTAAAGTGACTTGTATTGGATATTGTTAGGGATATGCCCTATACCCAACTTGTGGATGGGCTATATGTACATGTGTTTGTAATATTTTCATTAATTAATAAAATAGCAATCTTTATTATACGTGTCTTACATAACTTATATACACGCCTTATGAGAATCATTACTCTTAAATGTTCCTAGTCATAGTTTTGTGAATAATCTGAGCATTCACAAAGCAGAGAGACTATCATGATGATATGATCCGCCCTTAAGTGGGGTAGCCGATCTCATAGGCTACTAGCAGAGATCCGTCCGCTTGGTGTATCACATGGATGCATGAGTTGCTCGTGTCCATTGAACTGGCCGCCGAAAGTTTTCATATGGAGTGTTTATCCCATGGGTCTGTGAGAACTTTCATGTATCGATTATATGAATAGTTCTTAGACTTGAGGTCTTTACAATCGTATGTGTGGATCAAATAACTTTGACATTCACCTTCCCCGGTTCAAAAGATCCGGTCATAAGGGTATGATTGGGTCATTTGTTGAAACACATGAAGTTTGTAAAGATACAACAGAGAATCGCCACTCTCTCGGATAATATTTTCTTATAATAGTAGTATTCCAGTTCGCGGGTTGATATGTGTTATCAGTGCTTGAGACTGTGGCCACAGCGGAAGAATCATGTGAGATTCTTGGGCTAGCACGATACATGACACTATTAACATCATACCTTTGACCATATGGGTAGACACTTTCCGTACCCTAGGTCAATAGGTGGGGATACAGTGAGGCGAGAGACCGTATCATATGTAAATCACATACATAATGGGTATATATATCATTCCTTCTCATTTGGGGGCCTTGACATGTTGCTAGATGTCAACCTTGGTCATTGAAATCGAACGACCATCTGATCGGAGGATAATTTATGTTCGATTAAATTATCACGATTCATTTCATGTCCAACTTGAGGGGAACCCAAAAGGTCACACACAACAAAGTCGAAATCAATGGTTAACAATGCACAGTACAAATATAACAGCATATATGATTGCTGTAGGAATTGTTCATAAATGGTTTAATGTGTTTAATTATTGAACAGATCATTTATGAGTTTCCATAGTGGTTTAGGGATTGGTAAATGACGATGGGGGCACTTTGAGAATTGGAATTAAAAAAAAAGTACTATTCACATTAATGGTAAAAAAAATTTGTTATTTGTTTTGAATTCCAATTCGGCCCAAACTCTTATTAGGGTTTTATAATCTTATTAAACCACTAAACTAAGATCCAATGGCTAAGATTAAATTAGCTTTTATCTCACATCGGATTCTTAATTAATTTTGTTGTCTTTGGAGCACTATATAAACCCAAAGAATTTTTCACAAATTTTTACACCAAACCTTTCATATCTTAGGTTTATATAAGTGAGCAACTCTAAAGTTTAAAAGTAAGCCACTGATTTTGAGGATCCTTAAGTCTAATTGACTAGATGAACCTTGAGTTAAAAGTTTTGAGGTCTTTGCCTAGGCTAGCACCAAGGGCAAAATACCCGTGCACTCAAGGCGTAGTCTTGCAGTTGAGTTTTGGCTTTGGTGTGTGCATCTTTGGAGGCCACACACTTGGGTGGCTCTTTGGAACATGGAAGAGCTTGCTGAGTTCGAGAAAAGCTTGTAGATTGGAGGGAGGACTGGAGGAGTCTACGGTTCAAGTAAGTCTTTATTTCTTTATTTTATTTAGAGTTCTTATGATAGTTAGCATGTTTAGGTTTATGTTCTTTGCATGTTTTATGAGTTTTATGCTTTGAATATATAGTAACATGTCTAGGCTTGTAGAATAATAAAAACAAATGGGTCTTGGGCAAAGGGAAAGTGGCATAATAATTTTCATTTTCCGCTGCGCACCCACGGCTGCTTCCCAACAGATACATGTTTCTTAGTCCGTCTTGTCAGTACGTTTTATGGGCATCTTTCTATAACTGCATCCGAGATCATGCCAAAGCTGTGAGGGTGTAGGTTATGAGATTTTATCCATGCTGGTTGTATATTGATACTAGACAAATTCAAGTGAAAGTGGAAATCCTGAATGTGCCAAAGCTATCAGGACTACATCGATAGCTTGAGTTTGTCATTGACAAGTGAAGCCTTGATACGCCTCCTTATGAACGTGCCAAAGCTGTCATAATGAGAAACGGTCATGACCAAAATCAGGAGTCACTGGCGAGTGATTGACAAAGAGTTGTCTACCTAAGGAATATACGTAGGCGAGATCGTGCCAAAGCTGTGAGTTGAAATATATTCATGGGATCCTACTCTCACTATGGAATTCGATTTAATTATTGAATTCCCGTTGTCCGCTGGGGATTACGATATTACGTAAAGTAGTGGGAGACACTGCTGGGTTAAAAATCCATAACTTAAGCAGTGCGTAATTTTATGGAAAATACTGCTTTCGTTTTCCTTTATTCTATATTGTTTATAGAATTATACTTCTAATCCACTGCATGTAGATTACTTGAATAGGTTTTCTGACTTTACTTATGGTTGCGTAATTCTAGAATAGGTTCTAGAAAGACAGTAGACTTAATGTGGGACAAAGAAACTGGGTGACGCATGCTGTCCCGGGCTCGCGGCCCGGTTGGGAGTACGGAGTAGCCCGCGGGGACTAAACCGGAGAATGATGGAGTCACCACCCGGTGTGAACCGATAAAATGAGATTTAAGGCCACACTCACCCCTCGCAAGGGAAGACCTCAAACCGTTGGGTTCGGAATGGTCCCTTACTTGTGCCACTTGTAATAAAATGATTTGCGCAATAATCTAACCAAGCCTAAGCAACGTATTTCCAAGGATGATTTACCCCTAAGTTCGCATGCATACATCAACAAGTTCATCTAAATTTACATGTAACACATATCCGAATTTGTATATAGCCTATTTGCATGTAATCTATGTCTCAATTTGCATACATAAAGATAAATTAACATACGGCAAGCATAAAAGTTAATAAACACATTGTACTCATACATGTGGGGAATACAGATGAACGACACATACACAATCTTGCGTAATACAGAAAAGCAATCAAGTTCATCATACGAAGGGATGGCTACTAGGGACAATTATACACGAAATTTGATGAAAATGACTCAGTTCAGTGGGTGTGCATTCGTGTAGCGTTCGTAAATGCGTTTGAACGGTAAACATAAGGTTCTCATTCATGTGGCGTTTGAGAACGCGTTCGAACGGAACCAGACCTGATGCATGATGAAAGTAAGAAAATACATGCGCGTTTGCGTAGCGTTCGAGAATGCGTTCGAACTGTAAACAGAAGGTTCGTGTTCGTGTGGCGTTCGAGAATGCATTCGAATAGAACCAGACCTGATGCATGATGAAACTAAGAAAATGCGTGCGCATTCGCGTAGCGTTCGAGAACGCGTTCGAACTGTAAACATAAGGTTCACGTTCGTGTGGCGTTCGAGAACACGTTCGAACGGACCAGACCTGATGCTGCAACACACATACATAGACAAACAAATCCACAATGTAGGACCTCACGTATCGATTGAACTCATCTCGCATCTAATCGAATATACATTATCTGGCCTGGCAAAGCATCGTGGTAAAGGATTGTAACCTCTCAAAATAGATGACATTTAATCGCACTTACTAAGCCCATGCGCAAACAACACAATACATACATAAAAAAGTAAAGACAACGATATTGGACTTCGTGTATCCGATTGAACATATCTCACATCCAATCGAATATACATTATCCGGCGCGGCAAAGCATCGTGGTAAAGGATTTTAACCTCTCAAAATAGAGGACCTTTAATCGCACTTACTAAGCCTATGCGCTTTATTTCATCATAATGCATATAAAAATGAAATAAACAATATCGGACTTCGTATACCCGATTGAACACATCTTACATTCAACCGAATATACATCAATCGGCGCGGCAAATCATCGTGGTAAAAGGTTTTAACCCCTCAAAATAGGGGACCTTTAATCCAACTTACTAAGCCCATGCGCTCGATCACATCATTACGCAAATGAATAACATGCAGAAATTAAATAACGAATAATAAACACATCAAAACAACATGAAACGAAATATGCGCCGTTTACTCAAGTGGTACGTGGAGTTGTATCCCGAGTACAGATCATACTACCGTCCATTCGGAATCGGCTATAAAATTTATGTCCGAGTTTCCATCCTATATACCACAAGAGGCGACACATTTTGCATTCATTCAAGGGCCACAATCATGCACTAATAAACGACTCTCGTGCGACAAAAATGAATAAAACAATAAAAAAGATAGATGGAAATAATAGGAAAAGTACCTTCAGGTCTAACCTTTTATGTCAACTCTCGGACGTACGGTACACGATCGTCGGAAGGGGCTAACGTTCCACTACTCCTCCGGTTCACTGGTTCACTGCTCTCGTTGTTGTCTCACTGTTTTGAGTCGTCGTTCTCCCTGTTTTGCTGCTATTATGCTGCTGTCGTACTGGTGATTTACTGCTGTGTTTTTATCGCTGTTATTGATGTTTTAGACTCCTGTATTTGCGGTTAAAGGGGCTGCTGTTTAGATGTGATTTGGGCCGCTGTTTGGGCGTGACTTGGGGGCTGTTTTGGTGAGGTAAAGGGGCTGTTTGGGATTACTATTTTTGGTGTTTTGTTGGAGTGGGTGGCTGGTGTTTATGTATCTCGGCTGTGTGTTTGATTTGTGAGGGTTGTGTGTGTGAGTTTGGTTGTGTCAATGAGCTTGGGTCTTTTCTTGTGTGAATGAACTAGGGGTTTCAAGGGTTGGAATTGGGTTCTTTTTATAGGCAAAGGGGGGTAGGGCTAAATCTTGCTTGACAAAGAAAGAGATTTGGCATTTAAAGGGGATTTGATTTAGTGTCAAACAAGGAAATCCTAAGATTTGAGTGGGGACAAAATTTGGTTAATTAGGAAGTTAATATATTTAATTTGTGTTGTTTAGGAATAATATTTGTTAAATTAGGAATACAATATTTTTGATTGGGAATATAATGGTTGATTGATTTTAATTAGGCATGATTTTACTTAATGTTTTATTTAGTTTGGTATATGATTTAATTAATATTTTATTTAATTCCCCATGTGTTAAATATGTGTTTTATTAATTGGGATGTGTTTTTATGGGCTTTGGTGGGCTAATTGGGCTTGGGTGTGAGGCTAGCAGCAAAACCAGAAATACCGACACCGTTCGAACGCCTCTTCGAACGCTACACGAACGCCCGCAATCTGCCTGACGTTCGAACGAAGTAACGAACGCAGCACGAACGAAAACAGTGACTTGTGAAATGAAATTGATGACATGTCTATTCTGAATTTCCCCTTCCGACGTCCGTTTCCCGGTGACTCCGTGACTTAAAGGTAGTGCCCTCCAAATGAGACTCATCATAGGGACTTATATGCAAAAATGTAGTGCCTACACTTAGATATTGTTAGATTAGTTGAACCATCGGGAACTGTTGTTCCGATTTTCTTGAAAATCAAGATGGTTTGTGACTTAGTTACTAAGTCACTATAGGTAATCTAAATGGATATCTATTTAAGGATATAAATATCTAGAGAGAAGAGTTTCTTGTGCAGTAAGAATTGACACGAATTAGTTCATGTCTCAAGATTCTTGACTGGCATTAAGAAAACCCATTTAGTATTTGTTTATCTTATAATGACATTTCTTGGCTTTAGTGACTTTTAGAAGTTACGTGTCTGACACAGTTTGCTGATCAATCATTTGGAATTGTTGTAAATAATTGAAGGCAAATTATAAAGCTTAAGAAATGAGATATGTATAGTTGTGTATAAAGAATATCGATTCTCATAATACGACAACTGTAGGTATTGGATACCGGATCTCCCGTCTAGTTATTTAAAATAATGTTTAATAATTGTTTTGATATTTGATATCAGAACTTGTGACTATTGGATAGTTACTTGTTCTATATATAAACAGTTGTTACATATTTTTAGACAACTTGTAGTGTCATTAATGAAAATATAAACATTAAGAAAAATATTCGGTAAAATAAATAACTTAGAACAGTGTTTTATGAGATTTTATCATAAAAGCATTAGATGCTTATTTCGTATGGTAAATGATGGTCTAATACGAGTTCACACCATATATCGTTAACCATTTAATGAATATTGTATTCATGATGTGATTAAATCTCATTTAACCAATGATCGTCATTGGACCACAAGATTTATTAGACTAATACTTTGGAAGTATGTAGTTTAATGAATTGCGAATTGCCTTAGATAGTTTTCTTTACTTCGTAACTCAGTGAATGATTGTCATGACTTAGTTACGTGTTTCTAATAAAGAATATATTGAATGTCTTGAATTGTTCAAGAACTTTCAATATGTTTCTGATGAAACACGGATAGAATATATTTGAATGGTTCAAAGATATTCTGTTTGAAGTGTTGAAAACTATAAAATTCATTGTGAGTCTTTGAATTGTTCGAAGATGTTTGATATGATCAAACATATGAATTTATGGCAATTAGTTCTATAGTTATTTAATGAATGTGATTCTTACTCAATATTAAACTTCCACGATTCCATCTTGATGGAATTGGTCAGTGGAGTAATTGAATCTGATATGATTAGATTCGTTAATATTGAGTGTTACCGAATTTGTTTTTCAATGCTCTTGGGGTTATGCTCTAGTAACTCTAATTCATCTCTTTAATTAAGGTTCCATTTGTTCCTACAGTTACATATATGATATGTATAGTAGAAAATTCGAATCTTGAAAAGTTTGAGATTTGAAATTTTCTTTTGTATAATTGTTATATAATTGAAAGTACTTATGCCTCGGAGGTACGAGTGAAAGGTTTATCATTTATTCTATTTAATAGAATATTGTATTCTATTTGATAGAATATCTTTTCTAAGATCCTGAGTAATAAAATTGTTTATTACTTGGTGGTTAACATTGGATGTTGACGATTGTAGAAAAGCTTGACTTAGTGAAGTCAAATGTGAGAGTGATAAACTATAAGTGAAACT
Source organism: Zanthoxylum bungeanum (assembly GCA_019454045.1). Taxonomy (NCBI): domain Eukaryota; kingdom Viridiplantae; phylum Streptophyta; class Magnoliopsida; order Sapindales; family Rutaceae; genus Zanthoxylum; species Zanthoxylum bungeanum. Next base: position 58,522 of record SKCR01033568.1, on the reverse strand, counting down.
ACATAATTAATAAGATGAAAGACCCTTATACATCTTCGTATAAGTTCAATAGGATGTCAGAATCATTCACAAAGTATTTGATACTTAATGGTTCTATTTTTTTCTTATTGAAGAAATTATTCTATAACTTGTAGTGGGAGCGATATTTGATATCGATTCCAGAACTGGCATTGAACCATAGATCTGAGATTGTTTATAGCTTACTACGATCAAGTTTTGAACTTGATTAAGCTTTCGTTATGAATCGTTCATAAAGTGTGCAAATTATTTACGCAGCAAAAGCAAAGTGAGCTTGATAAAGGTTTGACCTTTATAGCACGACAATGAGAAAAGTTTACTCAGTAGTCTATTGTAGATTCTGAAAAAACTTGTCTCTAGTCGCAGTAATTGAACAATTAGAGATTTGTTGGTTAATGTTGATATTAAACTTTGTATTTTAGCTAAAGAATGCAAAGTGGCGTAATTGAGTGATTTCTTCGAATGAGAGATCTGTCGTGATTTTTTTGTTTGAAGAATTCATTCTAGAATGGCCCTAGAGTTTGTATTCTACTAAGATCACAGTTTGATATACTCGCTTATGGAGCCTATTGTAGACTCAGATAAGCTTTCCGGAATCCGTGTTCTCTGATTTTGATATTAGTCAGATTGTCTAGTTTTATCGAAGTATAAAGAATATGTATTGTCAGTAGGGTCAAGTGGGAGCATACAAATTTCTTTCTAGTATTATATATCTTAAGTCTTCTTTTCTCCGTGGTAGCAGTGGGAGTTGTCTCTGATATATGAATATAAAGTTTTATATATGATATAAAACTGAGAGACTTGTGAGAAACTCTCATTAGTCTCGTATTAGATATGATCTAATAAAGAACACAATAAGGCTATATGTATGACAATTAGTATAAATGTTTGATAGTTAACGTGTCTTATATATATATAGTATTCATCTTTCGTGAATGATGATTCCTTTTTCAAAGAGAGATTGATTAGAATGTCTAGTCAATCTTATGCATCATAGGATGATGGCATAATGAATGCTATATTGGGTGTGATTAAGATATCAATTTAATTTTAATTGTTACGAGTTATTTTTTGATATGTTGCAGACCATATGATGGTCTTCTTGAAACATGTTCTTTGTTATCTTGAAGATATTAAGAATGAGTTTCTTATTCATGGAGAATTTAGTCAGCAACCATAAGGTCATATTAGTTTTGATCCTAATTATGACATTAGATGGTCTATGTCATATAAAGTCAGAAAAGATGCAGTGTGAGTTCACCGTTGATTCTACTGAACTAGTGGAATCAGTTGTAACTTATGAAGTATTGACTTATGAATTTGCATGTTGACCCTATATATTAGAAGTTTTCATATTAGTGTAGTGCTTACGGTTGTCTAATAGTATTTGGATTTGATTTCTAAATACATAGAAAACTCAGTAGCTATAGCACAATACTGATAGAGCGTCTAAGTCATAATGATGTGGAATTTGGATTCTACAAAATATGAATGATGTTGGCTAAGGAAAACGGTTGGGTTTGTTGGTCAGACTCGATTTGTAAAGCGGACTTACTTGTTGTTGCCTACCTCTTGAGTGTTATGTGAGATCTTGAGGGCCATGAGTATGTGATAATTGAGATGTGTATATGATACGTGGATTGGCACTAGAAAAAGTGGGAGAAATTGTTAGGGTTGGTGCTTAGAGTGCCAATCTGAATCGTATTTATGTCTGATTCATAAATACGAGTAATTCTATTTTCCATAATATTACTTAATTATTGGTAGCACCCTTGTCTTTTATACGCTTATTCGATCTAATTGCGATTAGATATCTGATTACGATTAGATCAAAACTGAATTTGGTTCAGTGATACGTGTATATTAGACAAAGACCCAAGGATTTACAATATAGTGTGCAGTTACAACATAGTTTGTAATTGACATTGGGAAGCGCACTATAAGATGTATATCCTTAAATAAAGTTCCTGGTCAAGATTTGCTAACACGGGTCGGTTAGTAAAATCCACTGAGACCAGTACATGTCGTATATCGTGACTTGGTCCGATGATTTATCCCAATGAACCATGAGTCTCGGGAGACTCGTATAGACATGTATGTGTTTATTTGATAAGACACTGAAGGACTCACTGAAGATTTCCTAATAGATGGTATATCAACGTCAATAGGAATATTCACGAGTTGAGCGAGCATAGTGGTCCTTCGACTTGAGATACCACAGTGGGATATATGAGTTATCCTCCATACTTTGATGGTAGTCACGTCACCGATCTATTTAGATCAGACCTCCGCCTGTTCGTTGAGTGTGGACTGATGCTCATGATATCTAGTGCGTATCAAGACATGATCTGTCAGTCCTGTGTACAGGGCATAGGCATCCGCACGTGTTTGTGACCGGTGTAATCACACACGTATAACGCAAGTACACGTATCGTTCAAGTAGTATAAAAAATATCGATCCCACGAGGACTTAATACCTAATCTATTAATTTTATGAGGTCAAGTGATTACTAGTATCTAACAGGTTGTTTGATTGATTTGAAATGGTGACGATTCTAAATTTAAAAGCAAGTAACTAAAGTTGTCGAAAGTAGATTAATGAAAACTCAATTTATAAAACTATCTAGGATGTGAATTCTTCCAATATTATTTAAAGATGAAGTCGTTATATTATAGTTGGGTAAAATATTGATTTATTAATCTGGAATATTAAATTATGTAAAAGCCTCTTCCGATGGTCATTTACAAATACCTAGTATAATTCAATTGAATCATATGTCTATGTCAATCAAATTATCTAGATTCATTAAGATTGAATTCCAATTATGATTACCCCGCCCACCAGGTTTATTCCTATCCTGTAAGGAAATCTATTAAAGGGTTATATATCCTTAAAGAAGATCATGGGTTGTTGAGTCTAAGGTCTTTAAACTTAAAGTCTCTATGTCTAGTTCATTTTAAGTTTGGCATCTCACCGGACACGTGGCAGGGCGGCTGAAAAATTTTGGCTCGTTGAATTTTTGACACGTGGCAAGGCGGCTGGCTGAAGTCGGCTTGTTAAATTTTTGACACGTGGCATACAGCGCACGTTAGCAGACCGCTTGTGATGATGACACGTGGCACGGCGCACGTTAGCAAAGTCAAACTCTCAAACTCTGACATGTGGACCCGGCGCACGTTAGCAGTCAGCTCGACGCACGTTAGGCGTCGCAACGCCGCAAAATTACAAAAAAATCCCTTTTTTGCCAATTTTCACAGTTTTGATCCAAATCATCACCTCCAGAATGTCCTGAAACTTTATTTATCTACAAAAACACAAAACACATCAAAATATTCACAAAACTCAAGAAACTATACAAAATTTAAGTTAAATGAGTGGGAAATAGTTATACATTTACCACTCATCACACCCCAAACCTAACATTTTGCTAGTCCTCGAGCAACATAAAATAACATAATAAAATTTAACTAAGCCACTTTCGTAGGGATCACAGTTGCATTTAGCATATGCAACAAGCCTTTAAACCCCTAGGTGTCCCTAGTGGACGAGTTGTAATCTCGTGAGGGTTTACAGCAATGATACCCACAAACATTTTATAAAAGTAAAAAGAAAGTAAAACTAATGCACACAAAAGCAAAAAGACAAGCGAAAAAAGAATAAAGAAGTTAGTGACTAATTAGGTGAAACTTCTACTCCAAGTTACTAGTTGTTTTGTTTCATTCTAAATTACTGAATAAGTAAATTCTCCGATTATATTTACCATTCTCCATATACACAGCCAACAAAATATTAATCAACTCATTTTTTGCCACAACATCATAAGTATAGTTGATAAGAGAGTAATATTTTTGTCCTAAAGTTTTATCAGAATTCACACCTTTTTGTAGTAATGGAATAATTTTTCTGATTTTTCTGATTTTTCTCTATTCACTTTTTTTATTTATATACAATATCTTCCATCTATGTAGCGAGCTTAGGTCGGTGACTCCCAAACCAGTTGGCTTTAGGGCACCAGGTGTTAAGATCCCCTACGGACTTAATTACTCAGACTTCAGATATATAGATATATATATATATATATATATATATATATATATATATATATATTTGTGTCATCTTTTTGATCCATGTAGCGAGCTTTGGGCCAATGACTCCTAAAAGTTGGTTTTAGGGCACTAGGTGTTAAAACACCCTTACAGACTTAATAACTCGGATCTCAAACGTATTTTTTTTTATTCCAACACTTTTTTTTTGAGATGTTTCCTCCAAATGAACTAGAGTACTGGATATTACAAACTTTTCAATTTTAGCTCATGTCCGTATGTTACCATGCATGTTGATAATACCTGCTAACTAAGTATATGAAGATCCATTTTAGTCAGTTTTATGGAGAATTTACAAATTAAATAATTCAAAATGAAATAAACAAAAATTAACTTGTTTCAAAAATATGGTTTTAAGATACGTCTCAGGAGTGAAAACTCCTTACTCAGCCATCTCTTACCAAATTCACCTATTTAGTCAAAATAAAAACACAAAAACACAAAATATTTTTGTAATTTTTGAAAAATTTTCAATTTTTTTGTATTTTTTTCGAAAAATTTTGGACTAAAATAAAAAAACAACAAACTAAAAACAATGTAGATTTCCCGTTGTAGATTCCCCAGAGGGAGGGTGGAGCGAGGCTCTCTTAAGTACCCAAGCCTCTTAGGCTCTTATCGCTTGGTGTCAGGAATAAACAACGAGTCCTCCATTAGTCTATCACAATGAGCTACGGGTGAATGATTATCTAGGTGCCTTCACAGCTTTTCCTTATAAAAGGTAGTGAGTGAAGGAAGACACCAAACCATCACATACTCCCTAAACAGTAGAAGAAGAGTTTAGAAGATAATACATGGTTAGCTGAAATTTTACAGGAAATTAAAGGTTAAGATCCAGATTAATCCGACGCCTCTTACCACGATCGTCATCGGACCAATTTATCTTTGAAAGGATAGGTCAACTTGTGGTTCATAGGCTAAGAGTTGGTCAATTAGATCCGGAGCAGTTCTGGCAGTAAAGAGGAGTTCTTTAAAGGTTTTGACACGAACCCATTTCTCCGGGCATCATCAAGAAACACACAAAGAAAATCATAAAATCCATCAACGTTAAAGCCCAATTGGTTTCTGGTGTATGTTCAGGTTCGCCCAAGATAGTACTATAAAAATTTCCTCCAATGTACCCAAGCCACCTGGCAAAGCAATAAAAGCATCAGCACGGTTAATCATTTCCACTAGTCGTTCAGACATACCTGGCACGATCAGTTCCTCTCCGTTTGATGATTCAATAAGATTTGCTTCTGCCAAGGGTTTTGGATGATTCCCAAAACATACTGATGACTGCCTCCTCTTGTACGGCCTTTGAAACGATCCCCATTAGTCCAAGATTGCCTCTCCATATACTAAGTGCATATTCTTGCAGCTAAGACTCGACCCAATTCTGTGCTGCTTCTACGTATTGTGGTTTAGTACCAACACTACTACCACAAAACACACAGATGTTTTCAACTCGTCTTCTTGAAGTGGCTTCCATGTTTTACTATGGATGTCTTCAAAAGTGCAATGATGAGTTGAATTTATAATACCTGAAAAGGGTGAGTAAAAATAATAGCACTAGTATCTTCCAAAGACGATTAGTAGCAAAATAGTAAAATAAATCGTGATAGTCAAAAAGGTCTGGATCCTGTCGGAGAAAATAACAAAACAAATCACATTTATTAGGAAAAGACAAAGAGATATAATATGTACAAGAATTACAGCTTGATTAACGTCTATGCGTCAGGGACAAGCTTCCCATCCAATTTTCTTATAAATTGGCAAACAGGTCTTTTTGAGTCAGATTCCCGAGACTTAACTGTTGTCTTTCTTTTTGAATTGTGTGTGTAATTTGTGAATGGCTATATGAACATATCCACTGGGATGCGTCTCAAGAGTCAAAGATATATCATCTACAGACTCCTTACTCAAGCCATCCCTAATGAATTTAATTTTATCTTCACGATTATCAGACACCATTCCTAAAGAACGACAACGAGTATTGCAATTCCAGCGTGCACATTTGTAACAAACACCCATTTGCTTAGCTCTACGTTTCTTTGCATAGGTGCTTCTTCCAAAACCAGACAAATGTGAACTAAAAGTGTCAGAAGACTCACCTGCCAATCGGACTCGTGCTTCAATTACCCAACGAATGTCAGTAGGAATACCTTGATCATCAGTAACCTCATCCGTTCCAAGCGAGTTTGTAAACTTTCATCAGAGATTTTTGAGGGAGAGAAGGAAATTGCTTGTGAAGACTTGCGAGAGCTTCTTCCATCTTGAAATGTCTTAATCTGCAAAAAACTAAACACACAAAATAAATCATATCAAATCACAATATATACACAAATTGCATGGGTTGCCTCCCTGCGAGCGCTAAGTTTTAAGTCGTCAGCTAGACGTGACTGCCTGAACGTTATGCTGGATCTGAAAGTGTGACACTTTCTTTTTGTCGCTCCAACGGTTCTCCCCAGTAGTGCTTGACACGCTGACTGTTAACCTTGAATGTGTTGTTGGTGTTGGGATCCAGTAACTCAACAGCTCCATATGGTAAAACCTGAGTGATCACAAATGGACCTGACCACCTTGATTTCAACTTTCCAGGGAAAAGTTTCAACCTCGAGTTGTACAACAACACTGTTGCCTTGGTTTCAATTGTCTGTGCACTATTTTTAGGTCATGCCATTTCTTGGTCTTTTCCTTGTACAATTTGGCATTCTCATAAGCTTGTAGGCGAAATTCCTCCAATTCATTGAGTTGGTGAAGTCTTTTCTTTCCTGCAGCTTGTGGTTCAAGATTCAACTTCTTCAGTGCCCAGTACGCCTTATGTTCAAGCTCAACTGGCAGATGGCATGCTTTCCCAAACACCAATCGATATGGGGACATACCAATGGGTGTCTTGTAAGCTCCGGTAGGCCCATAATGCATCATCCAGTTTTGTAGACCAGTCCCTCCTTGTTGATCCAACAGTTCTCTCCAAGATTCTTTTGATTTCTCTGTTTGAAACTTCAACTTGCCCATTTGACTGTGGATGGTAGGCTGTTGCAACCTTGTGAGTAACTCATATTTGGATAGGAGTGCATCAAAATATCTGTTGCAGAAATGTGTGCCACCATCACTGATAATTGCCCGAGGTGTTCCGAACGAGTGAAAATATTCTTTTTCAAGAATTTGATCACCACTTTTGAATCATTGGATGGTAGTGCAATTGCTTCAACCCATTTTGAGACGTAGTCTACAGCAACCAAGATGTATAGGTTTCCGAATGATGGAACAAAGGGTCCCATGAAATCAATTCCCCACATCGAATATCTCCACTTCCAGAATATTTTGCAACGGTCCTTCATTTCTCCTCGAAATATTCCCCATTCTCTGACATCTCACATTGAAGAACAAACAAGTGAGCATCTTTAAAAAGAGTGGGCCAGAACAAACCTGATTGAAGGACTTTAGCTGCAGTTTTATTCCCGCTGAAGTGTCCGCCGTATGGTGATGAATGACAGTGCTGCAAAACACTGTTGACCTCTTCCTGTGGAACACATCGTCTCAGTAATTGATCAGCACATCGTTTGAACAGGTACGGCTCATCCCAGACATAATGTTTGACTTCTTTGAAGAATTTCTTCCGTTGCTGAGTTGTCCATTCCAACGGCCATTTTCCTGACACTATGTAGTTGACATAGTCAGCATACCAAGGGACTTCCTGCTGTTTTATGGCAAACAGCTGTTCATCTGGAAAAGTTTCTTTGATTGATAGTTCTTTGCCAGCTGTTTCTCTCCATTCTCGAGCCTCGATAGATGATCTGCCACTTGGTTTTCTGTTCCTTTCCTGTCTCTGATCTCCACATCGAATTCTTGCAGAAGAAGTATCCAACGGATCAATCTGGGTTTGGCATCTTTCTTCGCGATCAGGTATTTGATTGCTGAATGATCTGTGTAGACCACCACTTTGGGACCCAACAGATAAGAGCGGAATTTGTCAAAAGCGAACACAACTGCAAGCAACTCCTTTTCAGTGGTTGTGTAGTTGAGTTGAGCTTCATTCAAAGTTCTGCTGGAGTAGTAAATGGTGTGGAATATCTTTGCTTTGCGTTGTCCCAAAACTGCACCTACAGCAAAATCACTAGCATCACACATTACCTCAAATGGAAGGGTCCAATCTGGTGCTACTATGATGGGGGCAGAAACCAGCTTCTGTTTTAAGATCTCAAAAGCTTCCTGGCATTCTTTGGTGAAGTTGAAAGACACATCCTTTTCCAGAAGATTGCAAAGAGGTTTTGCAATTTTGGAAAAGTCTTTGATAAATCTCCTGTAAAAACCTGCATGTCCAAGAAAACTCTGAATTCCTTTGACTGATGTTGGTGGAGGTAGTTTTTCAATTGTCTCTATCTTTGCTTTGTCTACCTCAATTCCCTTTTGTGAGATCCGGTGTCCAAGAACTATGCCTTCCTGCACCATAAAGTGGCATTTCTCCCAGTTGAGTATTAGATTTGTATCTTCACACCTTTGTAATACATGTTCCAAATTTTGCAAACAATGGTCAAAAGAATCTCCAAACACAGAAAAGTCATCCATGAAAACCTCCATACTCTGCTCCAGCATGTCTGAGAAGATGGCCATCATACAACGCTGAAATGTGGCAGGGGCATTACATAATCCAAATGGCATCCTGCGGAAAGCAAAAGTACCATAGGGACATGTAAAGGTGGTTTTCTCCTGATCTTCTGGGGCGATGGCAATCTGATTGTACCCTGAATATCCATCCAGAAAGCAATAGAACTCATGTCCCGCCAATTTGTCCAGCATCTGATCAATGAATGGCAGCGGAAAATGATCCTTCCTCGTGGCTTTGTTCAGCTTCCTGTAGTCCATACATACTCTCCATCCAGTCACCGTTCTTGTTGGGATTAGCTCATTCTTTTCATTGGTAACCACAGTAATTCCTCATTTCTTCTTCGCACACACTGCATAGGACTCACCCAACTGCTGTCTGAGATGGGGTAAATGATGCCAGCATCCAACCATTTGATGATTTCTTTCTTCACAGACTTCCTTCATGATTGGATTGAGTCTCGTTGATGTTCCACTGTGGGTTTGTACTCATCATTCATCAAGATCTTGTGCATGCAGAATGATGGACTAATGCCTCGAATATCTGCTATAGTCCAGCCAATGGCTTTCTTGTGCTCTCGTAACACTCTCAACAACTTTTCTTCCTGCTCCAATGTTAGCGAAGATGAAATAATAACAGGTAATTCAGAAGATTTTCCAAGAAATGCATACCTGAGATGACTCGGAAGTAACTTCAGCTCCAACTGTGGTGGTTCTTCAATCGAAGGCTTGATCCGGTCTTTCTTCGGTAGTTCCAAACTTTCAATTGGTTGTGTCACTTTGAAACGAAATGGCTTGTCAAGATAGTTGATACATTCCAGAATTTCAGCATCTAACTCAGTGTCAGTCATGTTGGTGATGCAAGCTTCAAGTTTGTCCGTGGGAACTGTATCAGTATCATGAATGATACTATCAACAACATCAATTCTGAAACATTCTTCTTCTTTTTCTTCACTTGGGAATTTCATAGCTTTGAAAACATTGAAGGTAACTTCTTGGTCCTGAACTTTCATGGTCAATTCTCCTTTTTGTACATCAATCACAGTTCGACCTGTTGCTAAGAATGGTCTCCCAAGGATGATTGGCACATCTTTGTCTTCATCCATGTCAATAGTTTATCAACTTTGACTAGCACATCTTCAACGACTCCTCTCGGAAATGCGAGCGTTCGATCAGCAAGTTGGTGAAACTGAGGTAGGCATTGCTTCTCCAATTTGCAATTTCCTGTAAATAGAAAAAGGCATTAAATTAACACTTGCACCTAAATCACATAAAGCCTTACCGAAGTTATGTTCTCCTATGATGCAAGGAATGGTGAAACTTCCAGGATCCTTCAACTTTGGGGGAAGTTTTCTCTGAATGATGGCGCTGCATTCTTCTGATAATGCTACTGTCTCATAATCTCCCAATCTCTGTTTTCGTGAAAGAATGTCTTTCATGAATTTAGTATAGCTGGGCATTTGTTCCAAAGCTTCTGCAAATGGGATGTTGATGTGCAGCTTTTTGAAAACCTCCAAGAATCGAGCAAACTGCTTGTCTAGTTTGCTTTTCTGAAGACGCTGAGGAAAAGGTGGAGGTGGAGTGATCTGTTCTTTTTCCTTTGCTTCTTTTTCATCCATCTGTTTCTCTGCTTCTTTTGGAACATCTTCAATGGTTGCCTTGATTCCAACATCTTTGTTGATTTCAGTACCACTTTTCAAGGTAATGGCTTGACATTGCTCCTTCCCTCGGTTCCTTGGATTTGGTTCTGTATTGCTGGGAAGATTTCCTGGTGGTCTGTAACTCTGAGCATTGGCCAGTTGTCCAATTTGATTCTCCAGTGCTTTGATGGAAGCAGATTGACTTTGAAACATAGCATCATATGCTGCTTGTTGCTTTTTGAACATCTCTGCAAGCCAATCTTTCATTTCTGGATCTTTTTCAAACTTCTTGCTTTTGTTCTGTTGCTGGAATCCAGGTGGTGGATAATTCTTTTGCCCTGAATTATTGCTCCATGAGAAATTGGGATGATTCCTCCACCCTGGATTGTAGGTGTTGGAATATGGATTGTTCCCCTGTCTGTTGAAATTGTTGACATAATTCACTGTTTCTTCAAGTTGATTTTGTTCTGGTGCTTCTCCATATGGTGAATTTGTGGTTCCAGTGTTGCTTTGCATGCCGAGAGTCTCCATGAATTTGCATATTTGATCCAGTTTGGCACTGACTGCTGTATTGGCTCCAACTTCATAAATTCCAGCAGCAATTCGTTGAATCATGCTCCTTTCTGTTGGCCACAATGAATTGTTGTTGGCCATTTCTTCAATTAGGTCCCAGGCTTGATCTTCTCCTTTTGCCATCAACGCTCCTCCAGCAGCAGCATCAATTGTGGTTCTCATTATTCCAGAAAGTCCATTATGAATGTTTGGACTTGAAGCCATTTTGGAATCTCATGGTGAGGACATTTCCGGAGCAAATCTTTGTACCTTTCCCAAGCTTCATAGAGAGTTTCTGATTCTTGTTGTACAAAGGATGTGATGTCATTCCTCATTTTCCAGTTCTGGCTGGTGGAAAATACTTTGCAAGAAATTTGGTGGCTAAAGTATTCCAAGTTGTGATGGAACCTGGTGGAAGTGAATGTAGCCAAGCTTTAGCTCTGTCCTTCAAGGAGTATGGAAAAACACGCAGTCTCATTGCTTCTTCAGCTTCTCGGTTGTAATTGAAAGTGCCGCAAACTTCCAGGAAGTTGCTGATGTGGGTATTAGGATCTTCAGTTGCTTTTCCCCCAAACTGCACTGATTGCTGAATCATCTGAATGCAAGTTTTGATGTCACCTGCATTTGCTGGTAAGGGAGGAAGTACAATACATGAAATGAGGCCATCAACCACCGGAATGGTTCTGTCTCGAATGGGAATTGGTGGTGCAACCTCCAAAGGTTCAGGTTCCATGTTAACAATTGCTTCTTGGCCTTGTCGCCTTTCCCTTCTCAACTGTCTGATGTTCTTTCAATTTCTGGGTCAAGCGGTCGTAGTTCAAAGCTTCTGGTTCGTCTCATTAAGAATCTGATAACCTGAAACACAATAAAACGAAAACAATAAGTAAAAAGAAAATTAGATACAAGTAACGTATCTAACCTCAAAACTAATAATGAAAGATAAATAAGTCCCCGCAACGGCGCCAAAAACTTGACCGGCGTAATCACACACGTATAACGCAAGCGCACGTATCGTTCAAGTAGTATAAAAAGTATCGATCCCACGAGGACTTAATACCTAATCTATTAATTTTATGAGGTCAAGTGATTACTAGTATCTAACAGGTTGTTTGATTGATTTGAAATGGTGACGATTCTAAATTTAAAACAAGTAAATTAAATTGTGAAAAGTAGATTAATGAAAATCAATTTATAAAACTATCTAGGGTTGTGAATTCTTCCAATATTATTTAAAGATGAAGTGGTTATATTATAGTTGGGTAAAATATTGATTTATTAATCTGGAATATTAAATTATGTAAAAGCCTCTTCCGATGGTCATTTACAATACCTAGTATAATTCAATTGAATCATATGTCTATGTCAAAAATTACTAGATTCATTAAGATTGAATTCCAATTATGATTACCCCCCCGCCAACAGGTATATTCCTATCCTGTAAGGAAATCTATTAAAGGGTTATATATCCTTAAAGAAGATCGTGGTTGTTGAGTCTAAGGTCTTTAAACTTAAAGTCCCTATGTCTAGTTCATTTTAAGTTTATCTAGTCAATTTTATTAGTGGCCAGTTAATAAAAAGGCATTAAGATTATGACTCAACAAATAAACACTTTTAATTACCCAAAACTATAATCTAACCCTTTTTAAACCGGTGATATTAGATTTTATCACAACCCTAGATAATTAACTTAGTTACAACACATAGCTAAAGCTGATAAAAACTTAAAAGACATAAAGTGAAATTGCTGAAAAGTAATTGTAGAATAATAAATTACAATAAAAAGAAATGCTAAGGTAAAAGGAATTAACTTCTACTATTTACTATTTAGATATCTCCCAAAATATATATATATTTACTTGTGATATTTTAAACCAACCGTCCAGTATGGCGGTATCCTGATTAAGTCAAATTGAAATAACCAGCCATAAGGCGGAACAGAAATATAAACCAGCCATAACGCGGAACAAAATTAAACCAACTTCCAGAATGGCGGTATCCTCATTAAGTCAGGTTTAACCAGTTTAATTGAATAACCAACCGTCCGAATGGCGGTATCCTCATTAAGTCAGGTTTTAAATAGTTTATATATTATATTTTAAGGAGATTAATCTAAATAGCAAAGTAAAAGAATTACCTTTTTTACCTCAGCATGGAGAAGTTACCTCCTCATGGATGAATAGTAAAAGTAAAAGAGTTTAAGAAGAAAAGTACTATTTATAGAAGAGAATTACTACTACAAAACGTAATAAATACTGAATATTTAAAGAACTAAGAAGAGAACTCCCAATTTATATAAGAGATTTCAGAGGAAGTGGTACATTTGAAACTGAAATTTGAAGCTGAATTTATAGGCCCCGGTAGACCTTGGGCGTTGCGACGCCAAGGGATTTGGCGTCGCTACGCGATGACGTGGCATGACCTTATTGGTTGCTTGGCATCTCACCAGACACGTGGCAGGGCGGCTGAAAAATTTCGGCTCGTTGAATTTTTGACACGTGGCAAGGCGGCTGGCTGAAGTCGGCTCGTTAAATTTTTGACACGTGGCATGCGGCGCACGTTAGCAGATCGCTTGTGATGATGACACATGGCACGGCACACGTTAGCAAAGTCAAACTTCTCAACTCTGACCTGTGGACCCGGCGCAGTTAGCAGCAGCTCGGCGCATGTTAGGTGTCGCGACGCGCAAAATTACAAAAATGCCTTTTTTTGCCAATTTTCACAGTTTTGCTCCAAATCACCTCCAGAATGTCCTGAAACTTTATTTATCTACAAAATAACACAAAACACATCAAAATATTCACAAAACTCAAGAAACTATACAAAATATTAAGTTAAATGAGTGGGAAATAGTGATACATTTATCAATCATCAGTTTGCGATCTAGTAAATCCATGACCATGGTATAACTTCGGAAACCAGTTCCGAGTATTATTTAGAGATCGTAAATTGAAAGTCGACTATATTATACCAAAGGGATTTGACGTTCTCATCTATATCTCAGGTATAATATGGATAGCCTATGACGGATGGATTATACGTATGCAATGACCTCGACTTGCATAGTTTTGCGAGATTATCCGTGGTTGTCATAATCCATGAGTGGGTGGATTATGGACACGAAATTGGATTTCATGACGGATAAACCTAAACTTAGAGAGTCCCACAATATGAAGTGTACTCGTTGAGCACTTGGACAACGCGATATGAATAATACGGATTATTCATAATACTTCACCAGATTAAATGAGTTAATTCAGATCGTTTAATTGGTTAGACGGTAACACATGTAATTAAGGGATTTTGTCCGATAATAATTATTGTGTATTTGTATTTGATACATAATACGGTTAGATACATGTTAATTATTCGCCATAAATATATATGTATTTGTTATTTATTGTAAATAAAATTACATATATAATAATAATTACATTAATTAATTATTTGAATATTTAATTGTTAAATATTTAAATTATTAATTAATAAATTTTTTCATAAATATTATGGAATTTGTCCAATTATTATTGGTCAACATGGCATGTTTTAATTACACTTTATATTGTCCAAATTTGATTTGTTATTATAAAGTGTAAATTGATTTAATTGGATTAAATTTACAAAATGACATAAATGGCCCTCAAAATCGATCAACAAGAATTAAAAGGGGAAATTGTTTTCTTCTTCATTCATTCTACACTCATGGCCAAAAATACCTAAGAAAATAGGTCTCAAAATTGGTTTGAAAATTCCATGAAGAAAAGAAGGATAATCAAGAAAAAAGTTTGGGATTTCATGTGATTAAAAGGTAATCTAGTTAACCCTAAGCTTAGAAATTTGATTTCTTGTGTCTTGATGATTTAGAAAGGTTCTAGGGTTCATTCAAATCTGAAAAATTAGGGCTTTTGGTTGTGGATGATGGATTGGAAGTTATATTACATGTGTGAAGTTGATTTGGGTGAAATTAGTGTAATTTGTATCCAAATTGATAATTTGATGATGAGTTGCTATTCTAGAGTGTTATGACCACTCTTATGGCACCTAGAATTGTTCTTGGGTTGTTCATATATGGTGAATTTAGTTGGTGTCTTGATTAATTAGATTAATCTTGAAAATTTTGGATTAAAGCATCAAAATATGTAATTTTTGGTTTTGGATCAGTTATGATTAAACTGGAAATTTTGTGATGCATTTGATATTATATGAATGTAATGTATGTGTTTTGGGAGTTGGAACAATTGCCGGAAATTGTTTCTGAGTTGAAATAAGCGAAAACGGCCAAAAACGGCGTTACCAGGTGACTTTTGAGTCAACTGGGTGACGGCTGGTCAAACAGTGAATCTGTCACTGTTTGGGTATCCCATGAACTGCCCTGACACTATTAGGGCTGACCTGGGTAGTGCTCATAAGTTTCGGGTGGTCGGTTCGGTCAAAAATGCATTTTACGTCATTTTGCGGAAAAACAGTTTTCATAAAGGTTTCGCGATGTTTCAACTTTATTTATGTTGATATTTGATATTGAATAAATAATTTTAGGTAAAATATGAATAAATTATTCATATTAGATATTGAATAATTTATTCGGTAATTTGAAAAAGTTTTAAAATACGATTTCGCCCTAACCGCGCTTCCGCTGCGCCCATCGCCCAAAACCCCAACACATACTATGAGTTAGTTAGAGAGACCACCTATAAGGACTCTTGAAGAGTACCTCCATCTCACTCGGATAGCTACACCATCGTGCATCATGTTTCCTTCTAATGCACCACATATAGATTTTAAGCTTGGAATGAAACAGTATCTCCCGACCTTTCATGGTTTGGAGAACGAGAATCCATATGTGCACATTAGAGAGTTTTAAGAGGTCGTAGCAACTTTCCATGACCGGTTGGAATCACTGACATAATTAGACTTAAGTTATTCTATTTTGCCCTTAAGTATAGAGCTAAGAGCTGGTTGTATTCTCTCAGACCTCGGTCAATAGGATCATGGGACGAGATGACACATGCATTATTTAACAAATACTTCCCACACCATAAGACGAATGCCTTGAAAAGAAAAATCTCCACCTTCTCCCAGAGAGACAGTGAAACCATTTATCAAATGTGGAAGAGGTATAAGGAGATGTTAGCTAGTTGCCATCAACATTGATATGAGAGTTGGCGCTTAGTAAGTTATTTTTATGATGGTCTAACCCCTAGAGAGCGTCAATTCGTGGAGACAATGTGCAATGGTGAGTTTATAAGAAATGACCTTGATGAGGCATTCGAGTACTTAGATGACTTAGCCGAGAAATCCCACATTTGGACTGGACCTAATGTCAGTGATAACACTGATATGACACACACTCCTTCTAGTAGAGGCATACACCATTTCAGGGAAGAGGATAGTCTTAGGGCACAGGTTGAGCTATTGACTAGAGAGTTAGGAGCCTTAAAAGCTAGAGATAGAAAGACTATGGATGTAGTCGCCCACCTGGAACCCCAAGAGTGTCCTGTATATGGTGAGATGATGGGGACATATGAGGAACAATGTAATAACTTAGGGATGTACAAGAAGCCATACACACCTTATTCAGAAACCTATAATCCTGGTTGGCGGAACCATTCTAATCTTAGTTGGAAACATGAGTCCCATCAGCCTACTCAAGCACCATAAACTAGGAGTTATGGTGCTCCTCAGTTTCCCACACATACCTCCTCTATAAATTCTTTAGAAGACAGTGTGCATGCATTTATAGAGGCCCAGAGTAAAACAAATTAAAGATTTGAGTCGTTGATAGCTCAGGTTGTTGAGGATAATAAGGAAATTAAAAGTCAAGTCTCTAAAATGACTAATGTCATGAGTGTGCAAGAACAAGGAAAATTTCCATCTCAAACTAAACCAAATCCACAAGGCCAACACATGGCACAAGCTGATCACGAAGCAGCCAATGTAAAGGGTGTTAATGCTATATTCACTAAGAGTGGTAAGGAGGTAGGGAGACATGACACATCCAACACCATAGATGACCCCAAAGATAGTGGTATAGGTACCCCTAAGGAAAAACAAGAGACACATTTCCCAGTTCGAGTACCATTCCCTCAAGCACTTAGGCCCACAGTGAGAGTTCCAGATCCCAATGGTGAGATCCTAGAACATTTAAAGTAGGTAAAGATCAACATTCTGCTGTTACATGTGATAAAACAAGTTCCTACTTATGCGAAGATTTTGAAGGATCTATGCACCATAAAGAGAAAGCATAATGTCAAGAAGACTACATCATTGATAGATTAGGCAAGTGTAGTAATTGAACAGATGACTCCACCAAAGTATAAAGATCCAGGATGTCCCACAATTACCTGTCACATTGGCACATCGGAGTTTGGTCAAACATTATTAGATTTAGGTGCTAGTGTTAATCTCATGCCATATTCGATCTATGTGCAGTTAGGGCTTGGCGAGATTAAACCTACATCTGTAGTTTTACAGTTAGTTGACCGATCCATTAGGATACCACGGGGAGTAGTTGATGATGTTTTAGTTCAAATTGATAAATTCTACTACCATGTTGACTTCTTGATTTTGGACACTCAATATGTGGTTAACACCGAGTCCAAGATTTCTCTAATCTTAGGTAGACCTTTTCTTACTACAGCTAATGCCCTTATTAATTGCAGGAATGGTCTCATGAGGTTGACATTTGGAAACATGACACTGGAAGTGAATATGTTCCATGTTGAGAAATAACCACGAGAAGATGACGAGTGCCACTGCATAGACATGCTCGACACAGTCTTACCGGTAACAGCCTCTGCACACCATACATCTAACTCTCATGAGCTGGACCTGATCCCAAAGAACCGTAAATGGAGGAAAAGAAGAGTTAGTGCTCAATTGAAGATGATCCCTGGAAAATTAAAAATGAAGTTGAGCCAATTTAGTCATATGTGCATCCTCAAATTTCAACCACCAGACCCTGGGGGATCACTGGATGAAATATTGCACCCAGCTACAAATTCTTTCTCATGCCTTCATCAGTTCATAACATGGAAACCATCATGACAACATTAAGTGGTTAAGTCTGGCTGAAGACGTTAAACTTAGCGCTAGCAGGGAGGCAGCCCATGCATCTGCATTTATTTTATTTATTTTGCTTTCTTTGCTTTAGTTTATTTTATTGTGTGTTAATTGTCTATTTATTATTTGCATGAGTATTTATGCAGATGTTAGCGCAACACACACAGCCCACACAACTAAAGTCTCACCAGCAGGAGCCTGATCAACTCTATGTCTAGTTGTGTTGTTCATTAATCCTATTTCTTTATATTTATCTTACATTGAGGACAATGTAAGTTTTAAGTGTGGGGGTGTATGCATGAGCATGATAATATCTGTTATAAAAAAAATTTGTTTTGTTTGTTTTTAGTCCCTAATAGTAAGCATAAGTCCAATGATGATATTGTTTGATTTAGGGTGAAATCTTAGAAATGATAAGCTCTTTAATGTACTTTTATCTGATGCCTTGAGTAATTGATCTAGGTTAGACTCGTAAGCACTTAACTATAGGTTTTTAGCAGTGAAGCCTATGTAGTTGGTAATGTGACTAGTTGAAGAAATTGCATGTCGATGAATGACCGTTTGCTTAGATGTCTATCCTGATTTGCTAGTGTTATGATGTATGGTATGGTTAAAAATAAAAAGAAAAAGTCTCGAAAGAAAGAAATTAAACCACCTATAATTGATAAGTGTGAAGCTACCCTTGGGCGAGTATTAGGACCACCATGAGGAGAAATGCTACCTTAAAGGGTAAGTGTGTTGAAAAAAAGAAAAGAGAAAAGGAGAAAAAGTTCAAAAAAGAAAAAAGGAAAAAAAAAAGACAAAGAAAATAAAAAAATCATACCATACTGTTGGGTTTTCTAGGTCAAATCAAGATCAATTAAGCAAATGAAATGTGCGAATACAACAAATTAAAGTATCAGAAATACTCACTTTGATCGGATTTGCGATGCGATAAACACAAAAAAATTTCCCTCCATGGATGATTCTCGGCCAAGCCCCTTTTGTGCTCCTTGTGTTGATCTTCAAGCTCCAAGCTTTAAGTGTGGATTCCATGCTCATGAATAGGTTTCCCAATCACCTTTGAATGACTCCTTGGATGTGCTAGCATCTTGAAAAATTGCAATAATTTTTCTTCATCATCTTAGCAAGATTCGGTCAAGCCAAATGAGAGAGAAAATGATAGGGCCATTCGGCAAAGGAGAGGAATGAGAGAGTAAAGTGTGTTGTGTGTTTTTGGTATATTTGTTTTCCAAAAACATATACCAAAAGTCCTTAAAAAATTTGGTAAAAGCTTTTCCAAAAAGCAAAAACCAATTTTGGAGGCTAAATGGCAATTATTGCCCACAACCACCACCATCATGAATAGTGACTGGTTATCAATCACCAAAAAGTGACTTGACATCCATCACTAAAGTAACTAATGATGTGACTCGTGATGTGACTTGTGGGCCGCACTTTAATTCAAAATGCGAGTGGGCCCGCAAACACTCCCAGGCTCGAGTTCGCTAATTCCGAATTAACGAATTTTCCGTTGCGACGTAATTAAATCAAATTTAATTAAATAATTATGCCTAGTAAAATTACTATTCACGTCGCTAGCGAATTAATTCTAAATTAACTCGTTTGCCCGAATTAAAATCCAATTTTAATTCCGCGTCGAAATCTAATTTCGTATAATATATCAAATATATTATTTTGTCGATTAATTCCAAATTAATCGTTCTCTCTCTTCAAATAGTATTTTATCCCAGATAAAATATCTCCGCAATTAATCATAGATTAATTTTCTCTCTCTTATAATTAATCCCAGATTAATTATGTTCGAGTCGTACGTCATCGGTGAATCTTCGGGAAGCGACCAATGAGATCCCCTGATATGTTGGCAGTAAATCCGGTAATCAGACTATTCGAATATGTACGTACCTAGTACTACGTTTTTACCGATTTACAAGACATGGTTGGCTTCTAGCAAAGCACCGTGCCTACCAAATTCTCCAGAAATATTCTTAAAGGAATATATAATCTATATCAGGCGTAGTATACGTAGTATTGCGTATTGCGATCCAGTATCGGATGTCACATGCAAGTCCTGGGGCTGGAATTGTGTCTGCCTCGTACGAAGCATATATTGGATCTCTGGTAACTAGTCTCTATAATCGGATAAACATGACCTAGTCATATTATCCCGATAGCTACAACATACAAGAGTACTAGTTCCGTATCCTACGTGACCATCATCTCCATATGACTGAAGTGATACTTCCATCTTGACATCACACCCAATACACTACGATTCTCAATATACCCAGAAGAGGCGTACACAGAACCTGTTAAAGCCCTGGACGACCAAAACCAAAGTATATTGATTGTCGCAAGTACTAGCGATGCAAGTCTCAGGTTAAGACCAAATACACCTACCCTGATTCGGACTTCCATAGACACATAGTCATACTACCAATGGAATTCCGAGGGGTCTATCCAGAGCAAAGCTGTTTTCGTACCATCGGTAAACACAACCTATGTGTTCAATGTGGTATGGTTTTCTTTCTCTTTTGTCTCTTTTTCGTTTTGAACTTCTTCTTCTTTTCTTTTCTTTTCTTTTTCTTTTTCTTTTTTTCTCAACACACCTACCCTTTAAGGTAGATTTCTCCTCATGGTGGTCCTAATACTCGCCCAATGACCGGCGTAAACACACACGTATAACGCAAGCGCACGTATCGTTCAAGTAGTATAAAAATATCGATCCCACGAGGCCTTAATTCCTACTATTGTTATTAATTGTTGATACTGTTTATTTACAGATATCTAATTGAGGGAGAAGAGAATGATTGCTTGATTGATTTGGTTGATTATAGATTTTCTAAATAAATAAATAAAAAGACAAGAGAAAATACTAAGGAAAATAAAAGACTTAAAGATCTAGGGTTGTGAATCTTTCTAATATATTTAAAAAGATGAAGTGATTATTTTATGTTTGTGTAATAAATCAGTTTACTAACCTGTAACACGAATTTATGTGAAAGCATATGTCGATGGTCAGACACAAATACCCAGTTTAATCCAATTGAATCATATGTCTATGTCAATTAAATTACCTGAATTCATTAAGTTTAAGTTTCAATTATGGCTACCCCGCCCGACAGGTATATGTTTATCCTGTAAGGAAATCTAGAAAACCTCAAAGAAGATCGTGGGCTATTAAGTCAAAGGTTGAAACCTAAAATCCCTATGTCTAGTTCATTTTAGATTCACCAGATCAATCTTATTGGTGATCAGACAAGAAGAATCATTAAGCTTAAGACTTAATAAGTAAACCTTTAAATTACTCAAACTATAAAATAACCTCTTATAAACTGGTGATATTAGATTTCATCACAACCTAGAAAACTAACTTAGTTATGACACATAATTAGGACTAGTAAAAAGACATAAAAATTACTTAAAAGTAAATGCAGAAAAATAAATAAAATGCTAAGGAAAAAGGAATTAACTTCTACTATTTACTATTTAGATATCTCCCATAAAATAATATATATACTTGTGATAATTTTACCAACCAGCCATATAGGCGGTAACCTGATTAAGTCAAATTAAGATCAACCAGCCATTAAGGCGGTAATATTTGTTAATAAACCAGTCATAAAAGGCGGAACAATAATTAAACCAGCCATAAAGGCGGTACAATAATTAAACCAACCGACCAGTATGGCGGTATCCTCATTAAGTCAGGTTTAACCAGATTAAATTGAATAACCAACCGACCAGTATGGCGGTATCCTCATTAAGTCAGGCTTTAAATAGTTTATATATTATATTTTAGGGAGATTAATCTAAATAGGAATAGTAAAAGAATTACATTTTCACCTTAGCATGGAGAAGTTACCCTCGCATAGTAAAACGGTAAAAAGTAAAAATAAAATTACTATTCAAAAAAATAGAATTACTA
Organism: Zanthoxylum bungeanum; assembly: GCA_019454045.1. Taxonomy (NCBI): domain Eukaryota; kingdom Viridiplantae; phylum Streptophyta; class Magnoliopsida; order Sapindales; family Rutaceae; genus Zanthoxylum; species Zanthoxylum bungeanum. Next base: position 36,640 of record SKCR01033568.1, on the reverse strand, counting down.
TTACTATTTCAGAACTTAATTAAAATTTACTACAAAACTGAAATTAAAAGAAACTAATAAGAAAACTCATTATTTACATCAGAGGATTTCAAGGAAAAGGTACATTTGAAACTGAAATTTGAAACTGAATTTATAGGCCCCGGTAGACCTTGGGCGTCGCGACGCCAAGGGCTTTGGTGTCGCTACGCGATGACGTGGCGCGACCTTATTGGTTGCTCAGCATCTCACCGGACACGTGGCAGGGCGGCTGAAAAATTTTGGCTCGTTGAATTTTTGACACGTGGCAAGGCGGCTGGCTGAAGTCGGCTCGTTGAATTTTTGACACGTGGCATGCGACGCATGTTAGCAGATCCCTTGTGATGATGACATGTGGCACGGCGCACGTTAGCAAAGTCAAATTTTGTCAAACTCTGACTTGTGGACCCGGCGCACGTTAGCAGTTCTCGGTGCACGTTAGGCGTCGCGACGCGCCCAAAATTACAAAAATGCCATTTTTGCCAATTTTCACAGTTTTGCTCCAACTCACCTCCAGAATGTCCTGAAACTTTATTTATCTACAAAATAACACAAAACACATCAAAATATTCACAAAACGCAAGAAACTATACAAAATATAAAGTTAAATGAGTGGGAAATAGTGATACATTTACCACTCATCACACCCCCAAACCTAACATTTTGCTAGTCCTCGAGCAAAATAAAATAATGTAATAAAATTTAAGCCACTTTTGTAGGGATCACGGTTGCATTTAGCATATGCAACAAGCCTTTAAACCCCTAGGTGTCCCTAGTGGACGAGTTGTAGTCTCGTGAGGGTTTACAGAAATGATACTCACAAACATTTTACAAAAGTAAAAAGGTAGTGAAACTAATGCACACAAAAGCAAAAAAAACAAGTGAAAAGAGAATAAAGATGTTAGTGACTAATCAGGTGAAATTTCTACTCCAAGTTACTAGATGTTTTGTTTCTTTCTAAATTACTGAATAAGTAAATTCTCCGATCATTTTTACCATTCTTCATATACACAGCCAACAAAATATTAATCAACTCATTTTTGCCCACAACAGTCATAAGTGCAGTTGATAAGAGAGTAATATTTTTGTCCTAAAGTTTTATCAGATTTCACATCTTTTTGTAGTAATGGAATAAATTTTCTGATTTTTCTGATTTTTTCTTTGATTTTTTTTTCTATTTTTTTATTTATATACAATACCTTCCATCTATGTAACGAGCTTTGGGTCGATGACTCCCAAACCAGTTGGCTTTAGGGCACCAGATGTTAAGACACCCATACGGACTTAATTACTCAGACTTCAGATATATATATATATATATATATATATATATATATATATATATATATATATATATATATATATTTCTGTCATCTTTTTGATCCATGTAGCGAGCTTTGGGCCAGTGACTCCCAACCAGTTGGTTTTAGGGCACTAGGTGTTAAAACACCCTTACAGACTTAATAACTCGGATCTCAGATTTTTTTTTATTCCATTACTTTTTTGAGATGATTCCTCCAAATGAACTAGAGCACTAGATATTACAAACTTTTCAATTATAACTCATGTCTGTATGTTACTATGCATGTTGATAATACCTGCCAACTGAGCATATGAAGATTCATTTTAGTCAGTTTTATGGAGAATTTACAAATTAAATAATTCAAAAGGAAATAAACAAAAATTAACTTGTTTTGAAATATGGGTTTGAAATACGTATCAGGAGTGAGAATTCCTTACACAGCTATTTCTTACCAATTTCACCTTGATTAGTCAAATAAAAATGCAAAATATTTTTGTAATTTTTGAAAATTTTGAAATTTTTTTGTATTTTTCGAAAAAATTTGGACTAAAAATAAAAATAACAGAAACTAAAAACAAGGTAGATTTCCCATTGTAGATTCCCTAGAGGGAGGGTGGAGCGAGTCTCTCTTAAGTACCCAAGCCTCTTAGGCTCTTATCGCTTGGTGTCAGGAATAAACAACAAGTCCTCCACATTAGTCTATCACAATGAGCTACGGGTGAATGATTATCTAGGTGCCTTCACAGCTTTTCCTTATAGAAAGGTAGTGAGTGAAGGAAGACACCAAACCATCACATACTCCCTAAACAGTAGAAGAAGAGTTTAGAAGATAATACCTGGTTAGCTGAAATTCTACAAGAAATTAAAGGTTAAGATCTAGATTAACACGACGCCTCTTACCACGATCGTCCTCGGACCAATTTATCTTTGCAAGGACAGGGTCAACTTGTGGTTCATATGCTAAGAGTTGGTCAATTAGATCCGGAGCAGTTCTGGCAGTAAAGAATAGTTCTTTCAAAGGTTTTGACACGAACCCATTTCTCCGGGCATCATCAAGAAACACACAAAGAAAATCATAAAATCCATCAACGTTGTACAGTCCAAGCGGTTTCTGGTGTATGTTCAGGTTCGCCCAAGATAGAACTATAAAAATTTCCTCCAATGTGCCCAAGCCACCTGGCAAAGCAATAAAAGCATCAGAACGGTTAATCATTTCTACCAGTCGTTCAGACATACCTGGCACGATCAGTTCCTCTCCGTTTGATGATTCAATAAGATTTGCTTCTGCCAAGGGTTTTGGGATGATTCCCAAAACATGACTACCTCCTTCCTGTACGGCCTTTGAAATGATCCCCATTAGTCCAAGATTGCCTCCGCCATATACTAAGTGCATATTCCTTGCAGCTAAGACTCGACCCAATTCATGTGCTGCTTCTACGTATTGTGGCTTAACACCAACACTACTACCGCAAAACACACAGATGTTCTCAACTCGTCTTCTCGAAGTGGCTTCCATTTTTATATGTATTTCTTTCTTAACTCTGGATGCCTCCAAAGGTGCAATGACGGGCTGAATTTATAGTACCTGAAAAAGGGTGAGTAATAATAGCACTAGTATCTTCCAGAGGACGTTTGTTTGCTAAACAACAAAAGAAATCGTGAAAGGTTAAAAAGTCTGGATCCTGTCTACGAAAATAAAGATAATTACAACACAAAAGCAAATCAAAGCAATAATTAAGGCAACAGAATTGTGTACGCAATACGCCACTCGCTTAGTATAAATTCATTAGGATGCGTCTTAAGAATTCATTCTTTACTCAGCCATCGCAAATGAATTAGCTCTCTTCTTTCTGATTGCCAAACACCATTCCTTCTGTTCTAAAAATGCTCCGTTTGTGCTTTTCCCTACAAAAATAACACACAAAATTAAAAACTCTACAACATGTATACATAAAATATGAAAACAAAAATTACAACAAATTGCATGGGTTGCCTCCCTGCTAGCGCTAAATTTTTCGTCTTCAGCCAGACGTGACTGAAATCCATCTGTCAAGGCGGTTTCAGTGTCGTTTTGGATGTCCTATTAAAGACATTCCCATGTGCGTTGCTTTTGAAGGGTCTCTTCCAACGGTAAGGTGGTAAAAATAATTTTGTCTCATTCAGTACTTGTGCCACCTTTTTGATCTTTGTCGCTCCAGTGGTTCCTGAAAAGAAAGAAAGAAAATCAGGAGGTCTTGTATGGTGTTTGACTTGGAATGGAAGTTCCATTCTGTCAAGCTTTTGGGCGATATCTTTGATTTGTACTCCCCAAAACAGTGATGTTTCGCCTGAATTCACTGTATCTTTAATTTTGTCTGACAATTGCTCCTCCATTTGCTCTGTTTCTTGTTCCACCTTTTCTTCACAGATGTATTTGAAAATTTCTGTATTCAGCTCTTCATCTGTCATTTGTGAAATACATGCTTCAAAATTGTCAACCTGAGGATGTAAAGAAATGTCAGATTTTAGGTCTTCATTCTCTGATCTGGGTGAAATGATTGGCTCAGGTAGATCTTCTTCAAACATATTTGCAATGGATGCTCCAAGATCTTCATTCTGAGGATGGAAAGTTTCATCCTTTCTTGTTGGTGCAGTTGGTACAAAAAGCTCAGTTTCTTCATCCTCGTCAGAGTCAGAATAATAAAAATCAAATTGAGACTTTGTTGGTGCAGGCTCCTGAACTGATACCTCTGATTCTTGATACTGCTCAGCCTCGTCCTCTGTTATGATGTCATGATGAATCTCAGGATATTGAAAGGCTTCTTCAGTAGTATTTGAATTTGCTCCGTGAGATATGTGATTCAGGTTCTCTGTTAATTGTCTAACTTGATCTGTCATTCTTTGTATAGACGCCGCATGACTCTGAATTTGTACATCAAATTGAGCTTCCCGTTCCTCGAACAAATCTTTGAGCATGTGAATCAACTGATCTTCATCTGATGGATCTGGTTTCTGATGAAGATCGTAGGTAGATGGTGGATAAGATGGAAAATGTAATGATTCTTCGTACCTTGAATGATTCCAATAATTCTGCCACTCTGAAAGGTAAATACATTGATCGCTCGGGTGGTTACCATCACATATTACACATCTCCCCATTTCATTTTGATGAGCAAATGTAGTATTGCTTGGTTCTGAAATCCAGTGATAATTGTTGGGCTGGACAACAGGCCTCAGAAAACCAGACTGTTGCTCCCAGATTTGGGGTGTATCTTCTTCTAGTAAGGCTCGTAATCTTTCAAAATGTTCCATTTTTTCAACCACCTGAAAACAAAAGAAAGAAATAAAAATTACAGATAAAAATAAAGAAAATTAGATACAAGTAAATTAGATAGCTTCAAAATTAACAACTCAAGAAAAATAAGTCCCCGGCAACGGCGCCAAAAACTTGACCGGCGTAAACACACACGTATAACGCAAGCGCACGTATCGTTCAAGTAGTATAAAAATATCGATCCCACGAGGACTTAATTCCTCTATTGTTATTAATTGTTGATACTATTTATTTACAGATATCTAATTGAGGGAGAAGAGAATGATTGCTTGATTGATTTGGTTGATTGTAGATTTGCTAAATAAATAAATAAAAAGACAAGAGAAAATACTAAGGAAAATAAAAGACTTAAAGATCTAGGGTTGTGAATCTTTCTAATATCTTTAAAAAGATGAAGTGATTATTTTATGTTTGTGTAATAAATCAGTTTACTAACCTGGAACACGAATTTATGTGAAAGCATATGTCGATGGTCAGACACAAATACCCAGTTTAATCCAATTGAATCATATGTCTATGTCAATTAAATTACCTGAATTCATTAAGTTTAAGTTCCAATTATGGCTACCCCCGCCCGACAAGTATATGTCTATCCTGTAAGGAAATCTATTAAAGGGTTATTTATCCTCAAAGAAGATCGTGGGCTATTAAGTCAAAGGTTGAAACCTAAAATTCATATTTCTAGTTCATTTTAGATTCACCAAATCAATCTTATTGGTGATCAGACAACAAGAAGCATTAAGCTTAAGACTTAATAAGTAAACCTTTAAATTACTCAAACTATAAAATAACCTCTTATAAACTGGTGATATTAGATTTCATCACAACCTAGAAAACTAACTTAGTTATGACACATAATTAGGACTAGTAAAAAGACATAAAAATTACTTAAAAAGTAAATGCAGAAAAATAAATAAAATGCTAAGGAAAAAGGAATTAACTTCTACTATTTACTATTTAGATATCTCCCATAAAATAATATATATACTTGTGATAATTTTACCAACCAGCCATATAGGCGGTAACCTGATTAAGTCAAATTAAGATCAACCAGCCATTAAGGCGGTAATATTTGTTAATAAACCAGCCATAAAGGCGGAACAATAATTAAACCAGCCATAAAGGCGGAACAATAATTAAACCAATCGACCAGTATGGCGGTATCCTCATTAAGTCAGGTTTAACTAGATTAAATTGAATAACCAACCGACCAGTATGGCGGTATCCTCATTAAGTCAGGTTTTAAATAACTTATATATTATATTTTAGGGAGATTAATCTAAATAGGAATAGTAAAAGAATTACATTTTCACCTTAGCATGGAGAAGTTACCCTCGCATAGTAAAAAGGTAAAAAAGTAAAAATAAAATTACTATTCAAAAAAATAGAATTACTATTACTATTTCAGAACTTCATTAAAATTAACTACAAAACTGAAATTAAAAGAAACTAAGAAGAAAACTTCATATTTATATCAGAGGATTTCAAGGAAAATGTACATTTGAAACTGAAATTTGAAGCTGAATTTATAGGCCCCGGTAGACCTTGGGCGTCGCAACACCAAGGGCTTTGGCGTCGCTACGTGATGACGTGGCGTGACCTTATTGGTTGCTCGGCATCTCACCGGACACGTGGCAGGGCGGCTGAAAAATTTTGGCTCGTTGAATTTTTGACACGTGGCAAGGCGGCTGGCTGAAGTCTGCTCGTTGAATTTTTGACACGTGGCATGCGGCGCACGTTAGCAGATCGCTTGTGATGATGACATGTGACACGGCGCACGTTAGCAAAGTCAAATTTTGTCAAACTCTGACTTGTGGACCCGGAGCACGTTAGCAGTTCTCGGCGCACGTTAGGCGTCGCGACGCGCCCAAAATTACAAAAATGCCTTTTTTGCCAATTTTCACAGTTTTGCTCCAACTCACCTCCAGAATGTCCTGAAACTTTATTTATCTACAAAATAACACAAAACACATCAAAATATTCACAAAACTCAAGAAACTATACAAAATATAAAGTTAAATGAGTGGGAAATAGTGATACATTTACCACTCATCACCCATGGGTAGCTTCACGCTTATCGGTTATAGGTGGTTCAATTCTTTTCTTTAGAGACTTTTCTTTTATTTTCAACCATACCACAAATCATAATACAAGCAAATCAGGATAGACATTTAGGCGAACGGTCATTCACTGACCTACAATTTCTTCAACTAGTCACTTTGCTAACTACTCAGGTTTTCACTGCTAAGAACCATAATCAAGTGCTTACGAGTCTAACATAGATCAATTACTCAAAGTATCAGATAAAAGCAGATCAAGAGTTTATGGTTTCTAAGATTTCTCCCTAAAGCAAACGATTTCATCATTGGACTTATGTCTAACTATTAAGGACTAAAAACAAACAATTTTTCTCTTTTTTTTCTTTTTTTTTGCTGAAGGCCTCCCCAGTGGTCTTTCTATCCTTGCCGTAAAGTTTTATGTTCCTTGGTTTCATTTTCCCTGATATCCATGTTTGCTAAACTCTTCTTTGACAAGTCTTCTTTTTCCTAACCCAACTGATATCTATGATGGCTTTTAAGACACAGGGATTAACATGATGCGTGTATGCATGAGATGCATGAGATGCATGTGGTGTATGAGGTATAATATGCATGTGGTTATCAAAAAAGATATCGGACTCATGCTTCTGACATATATTTTGGATCATGTTTGGATCTTTTAAGTACATTAAGCTTTTCATACAAGTTGGCCCGTTATCATTTTAAAGTATTCAATCATATCATTGCGAGGTGTAAACTTGTCCCAGTTGAAAAAGGCCCAACAAGTTTACACTTTTGCGATAATGTGGCTAAACAACTTCAAATGATAGGGGGCCCAAACACAAAGTGGCCCATCGGCATTTTAGAAACTTTTGGCACAAACTCGTCCCAGTTTAAATGGCCCAACAAGTTCATATCTCATGACAAGAAGTCCAACTGAATCCAAATGATGATGGTCCCAAACACAAGCATAAAGGGATGGCTTCTATTGGTCATACAACTATGGTTCATATGTGGGTTTATTGGGGTGTAGACAAAGGCTCTCGTTGGCGAATGATTGCCCATAACTAGGTCTCCCCACTCAAGGGTTCGAGCGACCAAGTAAGCGCACCTTTTTTATACCCTAAGGTACGTGCCAACGAGTGATGGTATATGAATGACTGTCAAATGGATTTCTTATTGAAGATTCCCCAGATGGAGGGTGGAGCAGACTCTCTTAAATACCCAAGCCTCTTAGGCTCTTATCGCCTTGGTGACAGGAATAAACAATAGGTCCTCACATTAGTCCATCATGGTAAGCTTCGAGTAAATGCTTATCTAGGTGCCTTCACAGCTTTTCCTTATAGAAAGGTAGTGAATGAAGGAAGACACCAAACCATTACCTAGTTCTAATAGTGCCTTTGATTAAACCCTTTCAACCCACTGTAGACACAGTCAACTAAAACAAAAATCACAAACATTACAATGCATTATTTCGAGGCCGATTCTCTATCCCCAGTGGAGTCGCCAGACTGTAGAACATAGAAATCAGTGACGCTGTTCCAGGCTCGCGGCCCGGTCGGGAGTACGGAGTAGCCCGCGGGGGACTGAACCGGAGAAATAAAATGGAGTCGCCACCCAGTGTGAACTGGGAAATGATTTAAGGTCGCACTCACCCCTCGCAAGGGAAGACCTCAAATTGTTGGGTTCAGAATGGTCCCTTACTTATGTCACTTGTAATGAACGGATTTATGCAATAATATAACCGAGTCTACGTAACATACATACGTAAGAATAACCTATATCTAAGTTTGCATACAATCTATATCTAAGTTTGCATACATAGGAGTATAACCAATATCTGTGTTTGCATGCATAAAAGTAAATCGACATAATGGTAAGCACACAATTTCATAAACATATTAAGTTGATAAATGCGGAAATATAAATAAATATGTGACCAAAGAATTTGGCTGTTTTCAATGTAGGACTTCGCACACCCGGTTGGACGTATTCCATGTCCAACCAAGCATGCAGTGTCCAGGACGAAAAAATAAAATACAACAAAGGGTGCCCTTAGGTCTTACCTTTTAAGTCGCCTCTTGGAAGTGCGTTACGCGACCGTCGGAAGGGTTAATGCTACGGAACTTTTCTGGTTCGCTAGTTCAATATTTTCCTTCGTCGCCTCACTGTTTTGGGCTGTTGTTTTCTCTACTTTGGGCGGTTGTTTTTGCTGTTTTGGACTGTTTTAGGGTGCATAATTTTGGTGATTTAGCGACTGTTTTAGGGGTGCAATTTTTGGTGATTTAGGACTGTTTTTGGGGTACAGTTTACGGTATTTTGGGGCTGTTTAGGGCTGCTGTTTTGCGGTATTTTGGAGCTGTTTGGGGCTGCTATTTTCGGTATTTAAGGCTACTGGTTTGAGTTTGTTGGTGTGGGTTCCCTTCTCGGCTGCAAGGTAGTGTGTGCGTTTAAGTTTGTGTGGCTACGTGTGTTTGTTAAGAAAGAGATAGAGAGAGAGAAAGAAACTTTGTTGTTGTTTGCTTGTGATTCATGTGTGCATGGGTTTGCCTTTCACGTCTGGTTGCTTCTTTGCTCGTCGGTGGGGCTTTGATTTTATGGTTTGTTCAATAGGTTATTGCCGAGAGTGAGGGGCTTTTGTTGCTGTCGGTTATGAGGGTAGTGTGTGCTTTTGGCCAAAAGTGTGTGTCGTGTGTCCCTTGATGGGCTGTGTTTTGAGTCGGTTTGATGGGGGTTGTTATTTGTGTTGGTTGTCGGTTTGATAGGGGGGTTGTTTTGTTTGTGTGTGTTTGGTGTCTTCGTGAGTTTCTTTAGTGGCTGGTTGATGTTATGGAGCTTTTTGCTGTGTGGTTATGAGAGCTACTTTTTGGGTGTTTTTCGTTTGAGTGGGAAGAGAGAGATAGGGTCTGGTCGGTTGAGAGAGAGGGCAGTCGGTCTAAGGAAAATGAGAGAGTCAGATGTTAGGGTTCTTTACTTCTTGTTGATGCCGAGAGGGACTATTAGAGAGCTGCTGAATGTGTGAGGAAGAAGAAGGCGTGAAGAGTGAGAAGCTTAGGGTTTTTCTATTATTTTTGTGTTGTTGCCGTGAATATGAGCTCTCCCCCCCCCCCCCAAGGGTTTGGTTTGTGCTCCTTTTTATAAGAAAGGGTTGGGGGTCTTCCTTGTATGAGTAGGGAAAAAGATTGTGCAATAATTATGGAATATTTAATTAGTTTGTTATAAGGAAAAGATTTGTACAATTAGGAAGGTGATTTGTTTTAGATTAGGAAAGGGATTTATGGGATTTGATTTGATTTCTTTAATTTAGGCATGTGATTTGATTTGATTTATTTAATTTGGGAAGGTGATTTGATTTGATTTATTTAAATTATGAAGGTGATTTATTTAGATTTTAACATGTGTTTAATGTGTTGGATATTTTTTAGATGAGATTTGGTGGGCTTGGGCGTGAATTAGGGGGCTTATGGGCGTGTGTGATGGCTTTTTGGTGGGCTTGGGCGTGTGGCTTGGTGCAGGTTGTAGGGGTTTTGGTCCGATGATAAGTTTTAAAACAGAGGTCTAACAAGCAAACCCGAGGCTAAGCAAACAAATTAAATCCAACAAGGTATTGAATTTTGAATTTTCCCTTCCGACGTCCATTTCCCGCGACTTCCGCAACTTAAAGGGTAGTGCCTCCATACGAGGCTCATCATCGGGACTTATATGCAAAAATGCAATGCCTACACTATTGGGACTATTTCATTTTGTTATTTTCATTTTGCATGTCTGCATGTGTTTTAAATGACGTTTGTGGGTATCTTCGTTGTAAGACCTCACGAGACTATAATGTTGGGGTTTTGGGCGATGGGGCACAGCGGAAGCGCGGGTCGGGCGAAAGCATATTTTAAAACTTTTTCAAAATACCGAATAGATTATTCAATATCTAATATGAATAATTTATTCATATTTCACCTTAACTTATTTATTCAACATCATATATTGACATAAATATTGTTGATACATTGCGAAACTTTTACGAAAATGGTTTTTCCGCAAAATGGCCTAAAACACGTTTTTGTTCGAACCGACCACCCGACACTTATGGAAATTGCCCAGGTCAAATCCAATAGTGTCGGGGCAGTTCATAGGCTGCCCAAACAGTGACGAAATCATTGTTTGGACAGCCGTCACCCGGTTGGCTTAAAATCCACCCCAGGTAACGCCGTTTTTGGCCATTTTCGCTTATTTCAAGTCGAAAACACTTTCCGGAAATTGTGACAACTCCCAAAACACATCCATTACATTCATAAGACATCAAAAAAATCCCAGAATTTCCAATTTTACATAATCTGATCAGAAAACCGAAATTCCTAATTTTTCATGCTTTAAATCCAAAATTTCGGGACTAAATCAATTAATCTCAACACCAATTGAGTCCCACCACACATGAACAACTCTAGAAAAATTATAGGCTATCTTAGAGTGGATCAACAACTCTAGAATGACAACAATTCAACAATTGAATAAATTGGCATAAGATTACAATAATATTCACCAATTTCACTTCACACATACTTCCAAACTTCCAATTCAACCACAACAACCAAAAGCCCCAAAAAAATCAGATTTGTAATAACCCTAAGACCATACTAAGTCATCAAGAAAACAAGAAATCAAATTTCTAAGCCATGGGTTATGAAGACTTACCTTAAATCCCCTTTAAACCTTAGCCTTTTTTTGATTTTTCTTTCAAATCTTCCATGAATCATCAAGAATCAATGAAAACCCATTTTCATCTTTGTTATTTGAAGCTTTCGGCAGTGTGTGGAGTGAACAAGAGAGAGAAACAAAACCCATTTTCATAAAGTTTAATTAATGCAAGCCAAATGTACCAATAATAATTAAACAAGTTCCATAACATTTATGGAAAAGTTTATTAATTAATAATTCAAATATTTAACAATTAAATATCCAAATAATTAATTAATGTAATTATTATTATAAATGTATTTTATTTACAATAAATAACAAATACATATATTTATGGCATGTTTCAAAATCTCATTTGACGAATAATTAATGTGTATCTAATCGTATTATGTATCAAATACAAATACACAATAATTATTAACGGACAAAATCCCCTAATGCATGTGTTATCGTTTAACCGATTAAACGATCTGAATCAACTCATTTAATCCGGTGAAGTATTATGAATAATCTGTATTATTCATATCGAGTTGCCCAAGTGCTCAACGAGTACACTTCATATTATGGGACTCTCTAAGTTTAGGTTTATCCGTCATGAAATCCAATTTTGTGTCCATAATCCACCCACTCATGGATTATGACGACCACAGATAATCTCGCTAAACAATGCAAGCCGAGGTCATATCATACGTATAATCCCTCTGTCACAGGCCATCCGTATTATACCTGGGATATAGATGAGAACGTCAAATCCGTTCGGTATAATACAGTCGACTTTCAATTTACGATCTCTAAATAACACTCGGAACTGGTTTCCAAATTTATACCACGGCCATGGATTTACTAGATCGTAAACACGTACTGGATGCCTATGCCCTGTACACAGGACTGACGGATCCTATCTTGATACGCATAGGATATCATGAGCATCAGTCCACACCCAACGAACAGACGGAAGTATGATCATGACTAGATCATTTACGTGACTGACATCAAAGGGTGGAGGATATCTCATATATCCATAGTGGTATCTCAAGTCGAAGGACCACTATGCTCGCTCAACTCGAGAAGGTTCTTATTGACGTTGGTGTAACATCTATTAGGAAACCTTCAGTGGGTCGTTCAGTGTCTTATCAAATAAACACCTACATGTCTATACGAGTCTCCCGAGACTCATTGTTCACTGGGATAAACCATCGGACCAAGTCACGATATACGACATTTACTGGTCTCAGCGGATTTTACTAACCGACCCGTGTTAGTAAATCTTGACAAGGAACTTTATTTAAGGATATACAACTAATAATATGTTTAATGCCAATTACAAACTACGTTGTAACTGTGCACTATACTATAAATCCTAGGGTCTTTGTCTAATATACACGTATCACTGAACCAGATTCAGTTTCGATCTAATCGTAATCAGATATCTAATCACAATTAGATCGAATAAGTATATAAAAGACAATGGTGCTACCGTTAAATTAGTAATATTTTGTAAAATTGAACCACTCGTATTTATAAATCGAACATAAATACGATCCGGATTGGCACTCCGAGCATCAACCCTAACAATGTCTCCCACTTGCTCTAGTGACAATCCATGGCATCTTATACATATCTCAATGCGTATCACATACTTATGGCCCTCAAGAGCTCACCAGCACTCAAGAGGTAGGCAAAAACAAGTGAGCCTGCTTTAACAAATCGAGTCTATCCAACAAACCCAACCGTTTTCCTAACAAGCATCATTAATATTTTGCAGAATCCAAATTCCACATCAATATGGCCAAGACGCAATATTAGTATTGTGTTATAACTATTAAGTTTTCTATGTATTTAGAAATCAAATCCAAATACTATGAGACAACCGCAAGTACTACACTAACATAAGAACTTCTAATCTAAAGGGTCACTATGCAACTTCATAAGCCGATACTTCATAAGTTGCAACTGATTCCACTAATTTAGTAGAATCAACGGTGACACACCCACTGCATATTTTCTGACTTTATATGACATAGATCATCTAATGTCATAATTAGAATCAAAACTAATATGACATTATGGTTGCTGACTAAATTCTCCATGTATAAGAAACTCGTTCTTAATATCTCAAAGATCACAAAGAACATGTTTCAAGATCCATCATATGGTCTGCAGCGTATCAAAATAACTCGTAACAATTACGATTAAATTGATATCTTTAATCGCATATAATATAGTATTCATTACGCCATCATCCTATGATGCATAAGATTAACTAGACATTCCAATCAATCTATCTTTCGACAAAGGAATCATCCTTTACGAAAGACGAATACTATATACATAAAAGACATGTTAACTGTCAAACAGTTATACTAACTGTCATACAGATAATCTCGTTATGTCCTTTATTAGATCATATCTAATATGCGACTAATGAGAGTTTCTCACAAGTCTCTTAGTTTTATATCATATACAAAACTTTATATCAAATATATTAGAGACTACTCTCACTGCTTCCACGGAGAAAATGATACTTAAGGATATATAACATTAGAAAGATATTTGTACGCTCCCACTGACCCTACTTACAAATACGTATTCTTTATACTTTGATAAAACCAGACAGTCTGACTAATATAAAAAACATAGAGCACGAATTTCTGGAAAGCTTATCTGAGTCTATAATAGGCTCCATAAGCTAGTATATCAAACTGTGATCTTAGCAGAATAAAAACTCTAGGGCCATTCCAGAATGAACTTCTTCAAACAAAAAAATCACGACGGATATTTTATTCAAAGAAATCACTCCAGAATGCCACTTTGCATTCTTTAGCCAAAAACATAGTTTAATATCAATATTAATCAACAGATTCTTAATTGTCCAATCAGTGCAACAAGAGATAAGCTTCCTTAAAATCTACAATAGAATACTGAGTATAACCTACTCACTGTCATACTATAAGGGTCAAACCTTTATCAAGCTTACTTTGCTATTGCTACACAAATAATTTGCACATTTTATGAACTCTTCATAACGAAAGCTTAATCAAGTTCAAAACTTGATCGTCATAAGCCATGAACAATCTTAGATCTATAGTTCAATGGTAATTTCCGAAATCGATATCAAATATCGCTCTCACTATAAGTTATAGGATAATTTTCTTCAATAAGAAAACAACAGAATCATTAAGTATCAAATACTTTGTAAATGATTCTGACATCCTATAGAACTTATACGGCAGTTGTCTAAGGGTCTTTTCATCTTATTAATTACGTAGTTCCATTACAGTTTATCATTCTCACATTTGACTTCACTAAGTCAAGTCATTTCTACAATCGTCAACATCCAATGTCAACCACCAAGTAACAAAACAATTTTATTACTCGGGATCGTAGAAAAGATACTTTATTAAATAGAATACAATATTCTATTAAATAGAATAAATGAAAAACCTATCACTCGTACCTCCGAGGCACAAATACTTTCAATTATATAACTATTATATAAAAGAAAGATTCAAATCTCAAACTTTTCAAATTTGAATTTTCTATTATATATATCATATATGTAACTGTAGAAACAAATGGAACTTGAATTAAAGAAATGAAAAAGTATTTTCGAAGCATAACCCCAAGAGTATTGAAAACCAATTCGGTAACACTCAATATCAACGAATCCAATCATATAAGATTCGATAACTCCCACTGACCAATTCCATCAAAATGGAATCGCAGAAGTTTAATATCAAGCAAGAATCAAGTTCATTAAATAACTTCAGAATTAATTGCCTTAAATTCATGCGTTTGATCAAATCAAACATCTTCAAACAATTCAAAGACGCGCAATGAATTTCCAAAGATACAGTTTTCAACACTACAGATAAAATATCTTTGAACTATTCAAAATATTCTATTCGAGTTTCATTAGAAACATATTGACAGTTCTTGAACAATTCAAGACATTCAATATGTTCTCTATTAGAAACACGTAACTAAGTCATGAAAATTCATCAACAAAGTTACGGAGCAAAGAAAACTATACAAGGCAATTTATAATTCATTAAACTACACATCTAATGTGGTCCAATGACAATCATCGGTTAAATAAGATTTAATCACAACCTGAATACAATATTCATTAAATGGATAATGATATATGATGTGATCTCATATCAGACCATCCTTTACCATAAGGAATAAGCATCTAATGCTTTTATGATAAAATCTCATAAAGCACAGTTCTAAGTTATTTATTTTACCGAATATTTTTCTTAATGTTTATCTTTACATTAATGACACTACTAGTCATCTTAAAATATGTAACAAATATTTATACAGAACAAATAATTATCCAATAGTCACAAGTTCTGATATCAAATATCAAAACAGTTATTAAACATTATTTTAAATAACTAGACGGGAGATGCTGTATCCAATACTTACAGTCGTCGTATTGCGAGAATCGATATTCTATATACACAACTATATGTATCTTCTTTCTTAAGCTTTATAATTTGCGTTCAATTATTCACAACAATTGCAAATAATTGATTAGCAAATTATGTCAGACACGTGACTTCTAAAAGTCACTAAGAGCAAAGAAATGTCATTAAAAGATAAACAAATACTAAAGGGTTTTCTTAATGCCAGTCAAGAATCTCGAGACATGAACTAATCAAGTCAATTCTTACTACATAAGAAACAATTCTTTCTAGACTAATATCTTAAACACATATATCTATTTTGATTACCTAATCACGACTTAGAAACTAAGTCACAAACCATCTTGATTTTCAAGAAAATCGGAACAACAATTCCCGATGGTTTCAACTAATCTAACTAGATTCTAAGCATGTGCGAACATTAAAATTGGATTATATATCTAATATCAAGCATGAATAATGTAATGGATGAAGCATCAGACCCGCTCTCATACCAATTTTGTTGGGGTTTTGGGCGATGGGGCGCAGCAGAAGCGCGGGTCGGGCGAAATCGTATTTTAAAACTTTTTCAAAATACCGAATAGATTATTCAATATTTAATATGAATAATTTATTTATATTTCACCTTAACCTATTTATTCAACATCATATATTGACATAAATATTATTGATACATCGCGAAACTTTTACGAAAATGGTTTTTCCGCAAAATGGCCTAAAATGCGTTTTTGACCGAACCGACCACCCGACACTTATGAAAATTGGCCAGGTCAGATCCAATACTGTCGGGGCAGTTCATGGGCTGCCCAAACAGTGACGGAATCACTGTTTGGACAGCTGTCACCTGGTTGGCTCAAAATCCACCCAGTAACACCGTTTTTGGCCGTTTTCGCTTATTTCAAGTCGGAAACACTTTCCGGCAATTGTGCCAACTCCCAAAACACATCCATTACATTCATAAGATATCAAAAACATCCCAGAATTTCTAGTTTTACATAATCTGATCAGCAAACCGAAATTCCTAATTTTTCATGCTTTAAATCCAAAATTTCAAGACTAAATCAATTAATCTCAACACCAATTGAGTCTCACCACACATGAACAACTCTATAACAATTCTAGGCTATCTTAGAGTGGATCAAAAACTCTAGAATGGCAAAAATTCAACAATGAATAAATTGGCATAATATTACAATAATATTCACCAATTTCACTTCACATGTTTCCAAACTTCCAATTCAACCACAATAACCAAAAGCCCAAAAAAAAAAAAATCAGATTTGTAAGAACCCTGGAACCATTCTAAGTCATCAAAAAACAAGAAATCAAATTTCTAAGCCATGGGTTATGA
Organism: Zanthoxylum bungeanum; assembly: GCA_019454045.1. Classification (NCBI taxonomy): domain Eukaryota; kingdom Viridiplantae; phylum Streptophyta; class Magnoliopsida; order Sapindales; family Rutaceae; genus Zanthoxylum; species Zanthoxylum bungeanum. The sequence goes on along the minus strand of SKCR01033568.1, from coordinate 19,497 downwards.
AGACTTACCTTAAATCTCCTTTAAACCTGAGCCTTTTCTTTGATTTTTCCTTCAAATCTTCCATGAATCAATGAAAACCCATTTTCATCTTTGTTATTTGAAGCTTTCGGCAGTGTGTGGAGTGAACAAGATAGAGAAATAAAAATTTTCCCCTTTAAATAATGGTTTGGACGAAAAAAGAAGGGTATTATTATCCATTTCCAATTTAATCTAATTAAATAAATGAAAATACATATTAAACTTTATATTATCCAATCAAAATTGGACAAACATAAAGTTTAATTAATGCAAGCCAAATGTACCAATAATAATTAAACAAGTTTCATAACATTTATGGAAAAGTTTATTAATTAATAATTCAAATATTTAACAATTAAATATCCAAATAATTAATTAATGTAATTATTATTATATATGTATTTTATTTACAATAAATAACAAATACATATATTTATGGCATGTGTTAAAATCTCATTTGACGAATAATTAATGTGTATCTAATCGTATTATGTATCAAATACAAATACAGAATAATTATTAGCGGACAAAATCCCCTAATGCATGTGTTATCGTTTAACCGATTAAACGATCCGAATTAACTTATTTAATCCGATGAAGTATTATGAATAATCTGTATTATTTATATCAAGTTGCCCAAGTGCTCAACGAGTACACTTCATATTTTGGGACTCTCTAAGTTTAGGTTTATCCGTCATGAAATCCAATTTCGTGTCCATAATCCACCCACTCATGGATTATGATGACCACGGATAATCTCGCTAAACTATACAAGCCGATGTTATAACATACGTATAATCCCTTCATCACAGGCCATCCGTATTATACCTGGGATATAGATGAGAACGTCAAATCCGTTTGGTATAATACAGTCGACTTTCAATTTACGATCTCTAAATAACACTCGGAACTGATTTCCGAAGTTATAACACAGCCATTGATTTACTAGATCGTAAACACGTGCTGGATGTCTATGCCCTGTACACAGGACTGACAGATCCTATCTTGATACGCACAGGATATCATGAGCATCAGTCCACACCCAACGAACAGGCGGAGGTCTGATCATGACTAGATCATTGATGTGACTGCCATCAAATGGTGGATGATAGCTCATATATCCACAGTGGTATCTCAAGTCGAAGGACCACTATGCTCGCTCAACTCGTGAAGGTTCATATTGACGTTGGTGTACCATCTATTAGGAAACCTTCAGTGAGTCGTTCAGTGTCTTATCAAATAAACACCTATATGTCTATATGAGTCTCCCGAGACTCATGGTTCACTGGGATAAACCATCGGACCAAGTCACGATATACTTCATGTACTGGTCTCAGCGGATTTTACAACTATTTTTATTTTTATTTTTCTATTTTTAGACAATTTTGGAGGGTTTTTTTGTCTCAAAAGGAAAAAAAAAAACCTCAAAACTGTCATTAAAAAAAAATGTTTTGGTATTTCATTTAAAAACTTTTTGTCAAAATTCTGTAAGTTTTCTTTAATAAGAGCCTTTTTGATTGATTAAAATAAACAATTCCCCCAAAATTCCTTGGCTTAGAAGTTATTCTCCGCCATGCATCCTCACCTCCTTTTCATGTTCCCTCCCCTCGTATCCCTTCATAGGAGGGCAATGAGCCAGGCCAAAGTCCTGTCCGAGATTAGGAAACAATATTTAGATTTGAGTTCGGTAAAAACCTGATCCAAATTATTATCGAATTGACCTGTCTTAAGTTCGGATTTCATCCGATCCATTTTTTTATATAAATTTTTTTATACATGTATTAAATATTTATATAAATCCGAAACAAATCCGAATTTTTTGAATGGAATCCGATTCAAACCCGGCCCAACCTCTAATTCTAAAAACCGACAAAGATTTTTCTGCCATCCATATCCCTTCATTACCAGCACCATCTCTTCCTTTTTCTTATAAAAAGTTTCTCACAAATTCCCTTCTCCTTTTTCTTTCTCTCTCTCTATACTTCCCTCCTCACTCACTCCCTATTGTGGTTTCTAATTCTCTCTCTCTCTCAGCACGAATTGCACCTGTGATTCTCAAATTTTTGTTATTGATTCTCTGCGGTGAGATGCAGGTTGGACTTAGATCGGGAGCCGTCCGATCGCTTTTCGCTCGGTTCTGTTGATCGAGCGTGGAACGACGTCGTACCGACTTTAGCGGTACGATTTTTTGTTGTATGGAAACTAGAAGCCGGAAGCGGGCGGAGGCTTCCTCTTCGTCTGGTCCCACCATTCCTTCTCTCTCTAACTCTAACAACAGCAACAGCAAACGCTCCCGCACGAGCTCACGCGCCTCACGCGCTCTCGTCCCCATGGACCCCACCTCCACGGGGGAACCTTCTGGTTCACGCCACAGCTCCCGCCGCACCAAAATCCCCGACAATTCCGCCGACAAAGGCAAAGAAAAAGAACACATCAACAACAACAACAATAATAATAACAGTAGCGAAATCCCTAAATTGAATATGGACATGAATATTGACGACGATGATAACGACAGCGACGGCGGAGTGGGGATTTTGCATCAGAATCTGACGTCAGCTAGCAGCGCGTTGCAGGGGCTGCTGAGGAAGCTCGGGGCGGGGTTGGACGATCTGTTGCCGTCATCCGCCATGGGAGGGTCTTCATCGCAGCAGAGCGGGAGGTTGAAGAAGATTCTGTCCGGGCTGCGGGCGGACGGCGAGGAAGGGAAGCAGGTGGAGGCATTGACGCAGCTTTGTGAGATGCTGTCGATTGGTACGGAGGATAGTTTGAGTACCTTCTCTGTGGATTCTTTTGTGCCTGTTTTGGTTGGCCTGCTGAATCACGAGAGTAATCCAGATATTATGTTGCTTGCGGCTAGGGCTTTGACGCATTTGTGTGACGTGTTGCCGTCTTCGTGTGCTGCTGTTGTGCATTACGGGGCGGTTACTTGTTTCGTTGCGAGGTTGCTCACTATTGAGTACATGGACTTGGCTGAGCAAGTTAGTTTCCTTGGGACACTCGGATGATAGAACTTGTGTGATTTATGTTTTGCTTATGTATATAATTAGTTTGATTAGTAGACAGTTAATATTGGGATGAATGGATGATGACAAAGTTTTATACTTGTAGTTTGTGGGTCTAGGGATTTTATATGTTTATAGTTGAAGTTGCTATTTCTGCGGAGCATTTATGTGAGTTTTGGTTTTTGTCATTTATTTATGGTGGGTGTGGTGTGTGCAGTCTTTGCAAGCTTTAAAGAAGATATCTCAGGAGCACCCAACTGCGTGTTTGAGAGCTGGTGCTCTAATGGCAGTTCTTTCTTATTTGGATTTCTTCTCTACTGGAGTTCAGGTGGGTAACTCAGAGTGGTTTTGATTTTTATGTTCCTCAGTAAAGGATTTTCGTTGTTCTTTCCTTGATACTTACTGCTGAGTTGGTGTATATTTTATGCTATGATATAGCGAGTGGCATTATCAACAGCTGCAAACATGTGCAAGAAGCTCCCTTCAGATGCTGCTGACTTTGTGATGGAAGCTGTTCCGCTTTTGACAAACCTTCTTCAGTATCACGATGCAAAGGTAAAGTCGTGGGTTTTGTTTTTTCATTATTGGAGTCCCCATATGGCCATATTGGTGTCTGGTTTTTGTTTCCTCAACATTTCCAATTTCTCGTGTTTGTAGGTACTGGAACATGCTTCGGTTTGTTTGACTCGAATTGCTGAAGCATTCGCATCATCTCCAGATAAATTAGATGAACTATGCAACCATGGACTGGTTGCTCAAGCTTCCGCTCTCATTTCCACCAGTAACTCTGGTAGTGGACAGGCATCTCTGAGCACACCAACGTATACGGTAAATTTATTTGTGCTGTCCTGTTTGGATTTTTGTAATATATTTGGAGGCTGCAGTTCTGATTTTAAGTAATGCAGGGCTTGATACGATTGCTTTCAACTTGTGCAAGTGGATCCTCTCTTTGTGCCAAAACTTTGCTTCATCTTGGGGTCAGTGGGATTCTTAAGGATATACTGTCTGGATCTGGTGCTTCTGCTAATTCGTCGGTTCCACCAGGTTTGAGTAGACCAGCAGAGCAGGTAGTCATTTCTTCTTGCTATTTCTTGTTTGTGTAGCTAGATGCAGTTATATCAATTTTTTATTTTTATTTTTCTGGTTTGTATCTCAGAATTACGAGTTTATGTCATGTGTCCGGTTTTTTCTGACTTTCAAAACATGCAGCCTTCCACTTCTTAAGTTCACTATTGTGCCTCTATAACTACTATGAATCACTAGCACCTTACAGCTATTAAAAAATGAAAGCTCCTTGATGTGCTCTTTTTGCATGTCAGACTCACATTTAATGGGTTGTTTCTTTTTACTCTGTAGATTTTTGAGATTGTCAACCTGGCAAATGAGCTTCTTCCTCCTCTCCCACAAGGAACAATTTCTCTGCCATCCAGCTCCAATATGTTTGTGAAAGGTCCTGTTGTGAGGACGTCTCCTGCCAGTGGTTCTGGGAAACAAGAAGATACAAATGGAAATGCTTCTGAGGTTTCAGCTCGGGAGAAATTATTAAGTGATCAGCCTGAGCTTCTGCAGCAGTTTGGAATGGATCTTCTTCCTGTTCTAATACTGGTGATTTTTCTCTACAAATAGCTATATTTTTCTTTTACTTGTTTTAGTTAGTTTATTTATGTTCCATTTTTCTTTTGTCAATCAGATATATGGTTCCAGTGTCAACAGCCCAGTCCGCCACAAATGTCTGTCAGTGGTTGGGAAATTGATGTATTTCAGCAGTGCTGAGATGATTCAGTCTCTTTTAAGTGTAACAAACATATCAAGGTATCCACTTTTAATTTCATTAATAATTGCTGGAGATGCTAACATACTGGTGTGCAGATAATACTTACATGTACTTCATTGTTTGAACCTATAGTTTTCTGGCCGGTGTATTGGCATGGAAAGATCCAAATGTCTTGGTTCCTTCTCTCGAAATTGCTGAGATTCTTATGGAAAAGCTTCCTGGTACTTTCTCCAAGATGTTTGTTAGAGAAGGAGTGGTTCATGCCATAGACCAACTTATTATAACTGGTAACCCAAACACAATTCCTTCCCAGGCATCTCCTGCTGATAAGGACAATGATTCTATAACTGGATCATCATTACGTTCTAGGCGTTATAGACGACGAAGTGGTAATGCAAATCCTGAAGGCAACACATCAGAAGAATCGAAGAATCCTGTTTCTGTAAATCTTGGTTCACCTCCAAGTTCAGTAGAAATTCCAACGGGGAATTCCAATCTTCGAACTGCTGTCAGTGCATGTGCTAAAGCATTTAAGGAGAGGTATTTCCCATCTGGTTCCGGGGCTGCTGAAGTTGGAGTTACAGATCATCTTTTACATATAAAGAATCTATGCATGAAGTTGAATGTTGCTGCTGATGATCAAAGGACAAAAGCAAAGGGAAAATCTAAGGCATCTGGGTCTCGACTTTCTGATATATCAGCTACTAAGGAGGAGTACTTGATTGAAGTGATATCTGAGATGTTAGCAGAACTAAGCAAAGGGGATGGTGTATCCACTTTTGAGTTTATTGGTAGTGGTGTTGTTGCAGCTTTGCTGAATTATTTTTCTTGTGGCTACTTCTCCAAGGAGAGAATTTCAGAAGCCAATATGCTCAAGCTTCGCCAACAAGCACTAAGAAGATTCAAGTCATTTCTTGCTGTGGCACTTCCATCTAGTCTGGATGCAGGGGGTGTGGCTCCCATGACTGTCTTAGTTCAGAAGCTTCAAAACGCTTTATCATCATTAGAGCGTTTCCCAGTTGTGCTGAGCCATTCATCTAGGCCATCTTATGGAAGTGCCCGTCTATCATCTGGACTGAGTGCATTGTCTCAGCCTTTTAAGTTGCGCCTTTGTCGAGCTCAAGGAGATAAATCTCTACGTGATTATTCCTCAAATGTTTTACTGATTGACCCTTTAGCAAGTTTAGCAGCCGTTGAAGAATTTCTTTGGCCCCGAGTTCAGCGAGGTGAATCTGGCCAAAAGCCTTCAGCATCTGTAGGGAATTCCGAGTCTGGGACCGCACCTACAGGAGCTGGTGCATCGTCTCCTTGTACATCTACTACTGTTTCCGCCGCACGACGTCATTCTTCAAGATCCAGATTATCTGTTAATATAGGAGATGGAACAAAAAAGGAGTCTTCACCAGAGAAAGGTAGTAGCTCATCTAAGGGAAAAGGTAAAGCTGTTTTGAAGCCTGCTCAGGAAGAGTCAAGAGGACCTCAAACAAGAAATGCTGCTCGTAGAAGGGCAGCTCTAGATAAAGATGCACAAACAAAGCAAGTGACTGGAGATTCAAGTTCTGAGGTATCTGTAAATACTCCAGTCCTTGTGGTTTGATTATTCTAGTTTACACTAGCTTAATATTTGTGATTTTCACCTGAGATTGTTATTTATGTGAGTTTTTGAGCACAGTTAAAGCATTAACATAAAATAAGTGGAAAAAAATTGAAATATATGCCAATTAATGTTTCCTACAAAAGCTGAAAGTCAGTTGTGTCTGCAACAGTGTTGATTTATAAATGCAAATGAAGCTTCTTTGGTGAATCAAAAGTATGTTTTCATGTGTTTTAAATTTGTAATTAAAATATGAACTTCTTTGGTCAATCAAAAGTATGTTTTCATGTGTTTTAAATTTGTAATTAAAATATGAACCCCTGCTACTACAGAATTGTATTGTATTAACATTTCCTATGGCATTTATATTTATTTCTTTTGTTGCTTTTAGTTATTTTCGATCTTCTAGTAGCCTTGATGTATTGTTTCAGACAGTTTGTCTGAACTTCATTCATTGACAGAGAACCCAAAAGATTGTGCTTTCACGTAGATGATTCTGCCTTGATGATGTTACATTATATGTCCCACTTTTTATTTTAGTCCAATCCTGGCCTCCCCTTGGACATTTAGGTGGCTGAGACAATGCCCAACAGCATATGTAGTGCTGAATGTTACAATCTTATCGAGTCATTTTACAACTTCTGGACAAAAGTTATGATACGATGTCATGCATCAAACATGTATTAAGGAACAGACCTCAGTACTCTAATTTAATTCAACTTCTGTATTTTTCTGATAACAAGACTTTATCTTGGAAGCAAACTTAACTCACTGGGCATGCTATAAGAATTTAGTGTTCAAAAAATAGTGAAAAATAATTATGTACAGGATTGAGTTTCTTCTTATAGTATGCATTTTCTCGTGTTGGGAAATGTTGTAGTCAGTGTTGTTAGAGGCGCAACGATCATTCAAGCACTTCCAAGTGGTCAAGGTGAGGCGACATGGAAGAGGCGAGGCGCGGTGAGGCGTGCCGTGTGCGCATGATAGATAGATTTGAATGTTGTATTTTCTGATTTTGGTCACTTTTTTTTGTCTTTCTTCTCTGTTAATTGGCATTCATCTTCTTATCTTTCTGTTTTTGACTTTTTTGCTTCTGAAATATATGATTTTTTTTCTATTTCTGATTTTTTTTTCGGTTTCTGTTCTTCTTTTCTTTTTTTGTTCCCCGTGTTTTTTTTTCTTCAGTGAGTCCAACACTCAAATTTATTTCTACATCTTTATCTTTTGTTCTTGCTCAGATTTGTATTTCTTTGTTCATCCACTTTTCATCTAATTCACAAAATTTTCATAATAGACACCAATTTTGTATATTGTTAATAAAATTTAATTCTTTTGAGCGTTTAAGAATTTCATGCCCATCTTTAAGTACCTCTGTTGATTATTTAAATTTATCCTTTGCATTTCTTGCTTAATATATGTATTAAATTGGATTAGTTTATGTCCATATTTTATTAATCAAACTCATCACTGCAGAAAATGAATAACTAAATTATGAACACGTATTGGGTTTGTTTTGACTTTTGACTTGTACATTTCTTGTACAAAATGGATATTTTGTAAAGTATTATGAATCGGACAAGTAGAAGTAATATAAAAATAAACTATATATCAAAATATTATAATCTATTTATTATTATTGTTATTTTTTTTTTACATTTATAAGTTAATGATGCATATATTAAACATTTAAATTATTATTAATAAACGTGCGCCTCTTGTGTGTGAGGCGTGCGGCCCTCACCTCGCGCCTCGCTTTTCAGGCTCCCATCGCCTTGGTGCGCCTCTCTCCTTTAACAACACTGGTTGTAGTTGTGGTACAATGATGATTTGATGCACTATCATTTTAACTAACAAACTTATGTCATCTGATTGAACCTACTATTAGTGTGGCAGTAAATTTTAATCATATATGTGCTCCCACAGTCATATTGTGTTAATATTGTCGGTTCTCTCTTTCCCCATCTTCAGACTCTAACCATTAGCTTCTTTTCTTTCTAGGATGAAGAACTGGATATTTCTCCTGTGGAAATTGATGATGCATTGGTAATTGAAGATGATGACATCTCGGATGATGAAGATGATGATCGTGAAGATGTAAGCTATCTATTATTTTTTCTTCCCATCATTTCTTGAAATGGGTATATCTTTCAGTCTGCTACTTTATATTGATCATTTTTTGTTCCAATATATCAATAATACTAGGGATGCAAACTTCTAATAAATTTTCCATATGTAGGACATGTGGCAGTTTTATATCACTGCCATATCAGTTTGTATAGAGTTCGTATCTCTAGTATTACTCCCAATGTTTATAGTCCAGATATTGAATGTCACACAATAATGTAAACACCGAACTAGCTAGGACGTAATTGGGAAAGGTATGTACTTGAAAAATGTTGGAATGGCTTTGGAATATGACACAACTTTCGCTGTTCTAATATATCAATAATAACAAAGGATGCAAACTCCTAACAAACTCTCACTAAACTAGCAAGGAATTAATTGGGAAAGGAATTAGTGTTATTAAAGGCTCTCGAGGCGCACCAAGGTGTAAAAGGTCCTGGAGCCTAGGTAGGCGCGCGCCTCAAGGCACAAGGCACGCGCCTGAGGAATGTGAGGCGTATATTTGTATATATAATTTTTCAATTAGAAAGAGGAACATGTATATTCTTTTAATCATTTTGTTTCGAGTATTTTTTAATATTTTAATCAAATTATGACAAAACATTTATAAATTATTGCACTAAATTAAATTTATGTACATCACTGTTTTCCTAATTAAGTTGTTATGATTACTAAGATATTAATATTTACTTATATTGTCTTATGTACAATTTTTTTATTGACTAGTATAATCTTTTGGTTAAAATTATGTCCCCAATAATTATAAATGTTTGATCAATGATTAATTATTATGACAAATAATTGTATTTTATAAAATATAAATTTTTCTTATAATTTTTAACAATCCCAAGAAATTATCTAAGAGTCATGTTAAAAGTAAATAAATTAAATTAAATTATGAGATTTATTGCTAAGCCCATAAAAGCAAACTCAACCCATTTAAATATTCTATTCAAAGGGTTAAAATGTCATCTCACTTAAATTGATAACCCTAAATAGCATCACACTATCCTCCCCTTTCAATTCAAGCCGTCATCACCACTCTTTTACAAATTTCAATTTCTCCACTGCAGCCACACTACTGCTTCTCAACTCATTTTGGCTCTCTCTATTTAATAACCATAATGACAACAAAATCCGTGAATTTCAGCTTCTCCATTGCAACCATTCTTCTTCTTCTTTTTAACTCTCTTTTGCTGGAAAAAACCAAAAACAGTAAAAAAATGAGCTTTAATCAACGAAATCGGGTCAAAAATCAAGATTTTTGGCATTAGGCGCTTGAGGCGCGCCTAACTCATTGGCATCAGGCGCACACCTCGTCGACTATGCGCTCGCCTGATACATGTTGCCTCGCCTGGAAACCCTCTAGGCGCAGTGGCTGGCGTCTCTACCTGAGGCGTGCCTTTGATAACACTAAAAGGAATGTACTTGAAAATTGTTGGAATGGCTTTGGAATCTGACTCGGATTTCCTGCCCATTTTGTGCATATATATGAAAAAGGTCAACATTCTTTGGCAGATTAGAAAAAGGGATAGTGGTCTAATGGCTTAATTGCACTGATGACTTAGTTGAGAAGCATATTTCCTGAATTTGGTTAAATAATAATTAGAATGGCAATTGAATGTGATATATATTGAAAATAAAGACAGTAGTATGTGGAGTTGTGTGGTTGAATTTTCAAATCCTGTGCATTAATAAGTTCTTTCTATTGTTTACGGAGAATCTTCCTTATTCACCACTAATACTAGTTTAATTGTTAAAAGGTGCATATGAACATCATTTGCTGATAACTCTTCCATTCATGGTTCGTGATTTTGTATCAAGTGAAAGATAATGAAAGTGATTGTATAAGGATTTTGAATTTTTGATCTTGCTCTTATTAAAAGATTCACCAAAGAAAAACAGGGACTAGTGCTAGCTGCAACTTTTTCCATTTTTACTTCATTTTTAGAATCATTCCTAAAGGAACCATTATATATTTTTTTTCAGTTGCTAAAAGATGATTCGCTTCCTATTTTCTCGTCTGAAAAAGTACATGATGTAAAATTGGGAGATCCAGCCGATGATAGTACCACTGCTCCAGCGGCTGGTGATGGCCAGACTAATCCAGCTTCTGGATCCAGTAGCAGAGGTGCTACAGCTAAGGTTTCTGATTCTGCTGATTTTAGGAGTGGCAATTCTTATGGTTCAGGGGGCGCAATGTCTTTTGCTGCTGCTGCTATGGCTGGGTTTGGTTCTGCTAGTGGTAGAGGTGTCCGGGGAGGCAGAGATCAGCATGGACGTCCTCTATTTGGCAGTTCCAATGAGCCTCCCAAGTTAATTTTTACTGTTGGTGGGAAACAGCTTAACAGGCATTTAACCATTTATCAGGCCATCCAGCGACTGCTTATACTGGATGAGGATAATGATGAGAGGCATGGTGGCAATGATTTCATATCAAGCGATGGAAGCAGGCTATGGAGTGATATTTTCACAATTACGTATCAGAGAGCAGACAACCAAGCTGATAGGGTATTTGCTGGAGGATCAAGTTCTGCTCCATCGAAATCTATTAAAACTGGTTCTGCCTCCAATTCCAACTCCGATTCAACTTCACATCGGTTTTCACTTCTAGACAGCATCTTGCAGGGGGGACTTCCTTGTGATTTGGAAAAATCTAATCCTACGTACACTATTTTGGCACTATTGCGTGTCCTAGAGGGTTTGAATCAGCTTGCACCTCATTTGAGAGCCGAGATAGTTTGTGACAGTTATGCCGAGGGAAAAATTTATAGTTTAGATGAGCTTAGTGGAACTGGTGTTAGGGTTCCTTCTGAGGAATTTATTAACAGTAAGCTTACTCCCAAATTAGCCCGACAAATTCAAGATGCCCTGGCTCTGTGCAGTGGCAGTCTTCCATCTTGGTGTTACCAGTTGACAAAAGCATGCCTATTCTTGTTTCCTTTTGAGACTCGGCAACAATATTTCTATTCAACGGCTTTTGGATTATCTCGTGCATTGTTTCGTCTTCAGCAGCAGCAGGGTGCTGATGGTCATGGTTCAATAAATGAAAGAGAGGTCAGGGTTGGGAGATTAGAGCGCCAGAAAGTTCGGGTCTCTCGAAATCGCATTTTGGATTCTGCTGCTAAAGTAATGGAGATGTATTCTAGTCAGAAGTCAGTGCTTGAAGTAGAATACTTTGGGGAAGTTGGCACTGGTTTGGGTCCTACCCTGGAGTTTTATACACTTTTGAGTCGTGACCTTCAGAAAGTAGGACTGGCAATGTGGAGGTCAAACTCTTCACCAGAGAAATCTTCAATGGAAATTGATAAAGATGAAGACAAGAATGGAAAAACCAGTAGTATAATTATCTCTGGAGATCTAGTCCAAGCTCCTCTTGGGTTGTTCCCTCGACCTTGGCCTCCTAATGCAGATGCTTCTGAAGGTAGCCAGTTTTATAAAGTTGTCAAATATTTCATGCTGGTAGGGCGTGTGATGGCTAAAGCTCTTCAAGATGGGAGGCTTTTTGACCTGCCATTGTCGTCTGCATTCTACAAAGTTGTGCTTGGTCAAGTAAGCTGATGACAAATCTGTTTTTAAACTGAAATTTGTACTTCTATCTAGTCTAAACAACATGCTTTGCTTTCTGTCTGCTAAAGCCTTTTAATTTCTAATCCATTGCAGGAACTTGATTTGCACGATATTATTTCTTTTGATGCTGAGTTTGGGAAGATTTTGCAAGAGTTGCATGTCCTTGTTCGTCGGAAACAATATCTAGAATCAATGAGCTCTGATTGTGAAGAAGTTGTGCACTTGTGTCTCCGTGGGGTCCCAATTGAAGATCTTTGCTTGGATTTTACTCTTCCTGGTTATCCAGACTACATTTTGAAACCAGGAGATGAAAATGTATGGTATCTTTGTTTTGTTTGCTATTTTTCTTGTTTAATTGTGCATCTTTTCTGACGTTTGCTAAACTTTTAGGTTGATATCAATAACTTGGAAGAGTACATAGCCTTGGTAGTTGATGCCACTGTCAAGACAGGCATCATGCAGCAAATGGAAGCTTTTAGAGCAGGCTTCAATCAGGTCAACATCTCTTTAATTTTGGTGGTTTTTATAGTCTCATAAAAAAAAATTGAGTCCTGAAAATTCCATTGCATTATTTGACCATCACTGGAATGTTTTAGTAGGATGTGTCGTATAACTCGATTTTTTTTTTTTAAAATTACCTGGAAAGCAACAGTCAACACTGATAGAATTAGAACAGTTGAAAATTTGTGGAAAGTTCCGAAAAACGAAACCACAAGTACTATATTATTTAACAGGCCAGTTATGGCTGGTTCAGTCAAATGTTTTTCTCATTTTTCTCTCTGTATGTTGGAGGACTTCAAGTCTAATATTTTGTGGTGAGCTTGGAAATATCTTGAACATAATGGCTTCTAGTCTCTTCCCTTTAACTTGTCAAGCCATTTAAATCCTGAATTATCATTATGCTATCAGGTCTAGTACAGAACTAGTTTGAAGTGTTGCTAATTCTAGTATGGTTTCCCCTTTCATTTATTGTTCTTTCCTTTTTCTGGATGTGCTTGTCTTGTTTTTCTTTAATTGAGTTCTGAAACTTCCTCCGCTGCATCTAACAAGCAGGTCTTTGACATCACATCATTACAAATATTTACTCCTCACGAATTGGACCATCTGCTTTGTGGCCGTAGAGAGTTGTGGGAGGTACTTTTTTGCTTTAGTTGTGTTGTTTCTAGAAATCACAAGATGTGAGAACACTGTATTATGTATCATGGTTATATACTAACTTTGACTTGTGCAGCCTGAGACACTTGCTGAGCATATAAAATTCGATCATGGATACAATGCCAAGAGCCCTGCAATTGTTAATGTATGCTTTTTTGCTACAGTGATGAACATCTTTCTGGAGGAAAAAAATGATTCAAATATGACATTCATATGATCTATTTTTTTGTCTTCAGTTACTTGAGATAATGGGAGAATTCACACCAGATCAGCAGCGGGCCTTCTGTCAGTTTGTTACTGGTGCACCTCGGCTTCCACCGGGTGGACTGGCAGTGCTGAATCCAAAGCTTACCATTGTGAGAAAGGTAGCACGATGATTTTGGATTTTTAGATTTTGCTGATTTCAATTTTTTTTTCTAATAATTATTATTTGAATTGTCCATATAGCCGACCCCACCTATTGGGAAAAAGCTTTGTTTGGTTTAGTATTTTGAATTGGTGTTTTGTGGCACATGCGATTTAAAAGAAAATAGTTTTAATAATATCTAAGATTGCGGGTCCTTGTAGCGTGTCATGGAAATAGAATTCTATACCATTGTAGTTGGGTTGTATTTCCAAGCAGTAAGTTTATGAATTCTATCAATTCGTTTTGTTCTGGGTCTCGTGTTATGTTTGGGCATATGCATAGTACTCATTCTTGGGTGTTCCACTGCAGCATTCTTCAACTGCTACTAATGCAGCAGGTAATGGAACCAGTACTTCGGAATCTGCAGATGATGACTTGCCAAGTGTCATGACTTGTGCTAACTACCTGAAGCTTCCTCCTTACTCTACCAAGGTAACCATATTCGCTGAATAAATAAACTCAGTTATATCAGCCTAGGTTTATCAAGCTACTAATAAACCTTTCTTCAATTATAATTGTTCAGGAAATTATGTACAAGAAACTGCTTTATGCAATAAGTGAAGGGCAGGGATCTTTCGATCTATCATGAGTTCTCGAACCAAAATTTTCATGAGTTCTCGAATCAACTATTGGACTGATGTATATTATATAGATGTCACCAAGTTACTTCTCTTACCTGGGGATTATTCTTCTATAAGAGTAGCGATCTTATTTCAGTCAAATAATGGCTGTTTTTTTCACTGTCCTTCAATCAACATTCACGTCATTGGCAAGGTTAGTTCCCATTTCTCACTCCTTTCGAGCTTTTCGTCACAGGTCCCAAGTTAGGTTTTCCATTGCCATTTATTTGAAGTTTCAGCGTGCATTATTGATAAATATTAGGTAGTCAGTTGAATTTTTTTCAGGTCAGCTCACAGCCACAGGCTGCCACACTCAACAGATCTCTGAAGATGGAATTTGTGGAGCTGTATTTTTTTTGGCTGCTGCTAGGGATTTGTGTATAAAATATAGGAAGTTTAGAAATTTTCTCTCCCCCTCAATTGATAAGTTAAAATGTATGGCATAAAAAATGATGAAAGGGAAAAATAAGTGATCAAAATGTTATTAAGTGTTCATATTCTTCAAATAATTTTGAAGCCCTCATTATGATAATTATTTTTGGTGGATGCATTCTTGATAATCCTTTTTTATGTGGATAATGTGGCGGAATTTGTTTAGAATATTTTTCTCATATGATGTGATATAACAATACAATATTGTTTGGGCACAAACGAAAATTTTTGAAAATTTTTGAGGTTTTTTTAACAAATCATTTGAGTTATTGTTATTGTTATTAATTTTTTTGCACGATAGATTTATTTTCTAATATGTAGGCACCGGTTTGTTGGGGTTTTAACGCGTCGTAAGAACGGGAACGAAACGAAATAAGGCGTTTCTAGCTCTAGTTTCGGATGAGCTTCTCCCAATTATGTCTGGTAATAGAATAGGGCGGCTTGCTCTGACCAAGACTCCACTTTTTGCTCCGTCCATGGAGCGTATGATTTCCAGGATGTAGATAGACTAAAAGAGGGAATAAAGGGATAGGAATAGGAATTAGAGTACCATTAGAAGAAGGGGCCCCTGTGGGAACATCTCTACTGACGAACCATTTCAATAGTACGGGTGCTGCCGTGCCACGAGGCACGACCATAAAAGTAATAAAAAAGAAAAAGTTATGTAGTTGGACCATCTGCTCTATCCGTTCGAGTTTCGCTTCTCTAGAGAAGATGAGACGCTAAAAATGAAAGTGTTCGCAACGCATACCGAAAGGATACCGTTTATCGAATAAATTATTCAATATACAATATGAATAATTCATTCATATCTCACCTAAATATATTTATTCGATATCAAATAATGACATAAATAATCAGCACGAAATTTTTGCGAAAACGTTTTTTTTTTTTTTTTTTCCGTAAAATAACATAAAACGTATTTTTGTCTGAATCGACCAACCAATACACATGAGGGCTGCCCAGGTCAGCCCCAATAGTATTTGGGCAGTTCATGGGCTGCCCAAACTGTTTGGACAGTCGTCACCCTGTAAGCCCGAAATCACTCCGTAACGTCATTTTTCGCCGTTTTCGTATATTTTCACTCCGAAACAATTTCCTACAATTATGTCAATACCCAATACACATCCAATACATTTAAATAACATATTTTTCACCACCAAATTTCCATAATTTCTAGGTCTGATCAGGGAGTAAAAATTATCATTTTTCATGCTTTAAATCCAATTTTCTCAACATTAATCATATTAATATTAACACCAATTAAAGTCTCCACCAATGAAGAACTCAAGAACAATTCTAGGAGTTATAAGAGTGGTCATGACACTCTAGAATGACAAGAAGTTATCTAATAACCAAAGTAAGCTTATATTACACTAATTAAGCTTACTAACTTTCTACACATGCATATCTCCATCCAATTTTGGCAACCATCATTCTCAACCCATAATTAGAGAGTAAAAAATAAATACTACATCATATGTCAAAAGCTAGAATAATAGAAGCATTTTCCAAGTTAAAGAATAAAGAAAATACCTTATTCTTTGGGAAAAAAACTCCAAGCTTTTTCTCTAGCCCCTTTTGTTTTCTCTCTTTTTCTCTCTATGTTAGAATTTTAGAAGGCCAAAAGTGAGAGCAAAAAGAAAAATTTTTATTTATATACTAAACCCTAGCTTGGCCGAAATTATAGGGCATTTTTGTCAAAAATTGGTTTGCAAATTTTTAATCTAATTAAAGAAGCAAAAACCAATTTGATAACAACTACCTTTATTAAAGTTAATAGTCATGTGTAACCAATTACAACAAGTCATTAATTTAGCAAATGATGACATTAGATATTTATTTTTAATTATTTAATTTATTTAACAATTAAATAAATAAATTAATTAATTAATATAAATAACCAAATATATGTATTATTATTTACATTAAATAACAAAATACATATATTAATGACAAGTGTCAAAATATCACATTTAATAATTAATTAATGTGTATTTAATAAAATTATATATTAAATACAAATACACATTAATTAGGAAATAACTGAAATGCCCCTATGCATGCATTTTCGTTTAACCGTTAAACGATTCGAATTAACTTATTTAATCTGATAAAGTATTATGAATAATCCGTATTATTCATAACGCATTGTCCAAGTGCTCTACGAGTACACTTCATATTGTGGGACTCTCTAAGTTTAGGTTTATTCGTCACCGAATCAAATTTCATGTCCATAATTTACACACTCGTAAATTATGACAACCACAGATAATCTCGCTAAACTATGCAAGTCGAGGTCATTGCATACGTATAATCCCTCTGTTACAGGATATCAATATTATACCGGGGATATAGTAAGGACCGTCAAATCCCTAAGGTATAATATAATCGACTTTTAAATTTACGATCTCTAAATAACACTCGGAACTCGCTTCCGAAGTATACCACAATCATGGATTTACTAGATCGTAAATACGTACATGATACCTATGCCATGTACACAGGACTGACAGATTCTATCTGATACTCACAGAATATCATGAGCATGGGTCCACACCCAACGAACAGGTTGAGGTCTGATCTAAATAGATCGGTGACGTGACTGTCATCTAAGTGTGGAGGATGTCTCATATATCCACAGTGGTATCGCAAGTCGAAGGATCACTATGCTACTCGACTCAAGAAGATTCCTATTGACGTAGGTGTACCATCTATTAGGAAATCTTCGGTGAGTCGTTCAGTGTTTATCAAATAAACACATGCATGTCTATACGAGTCTCCAGAGACTCATGGTTCATTGGGATAAACCATCGGACGAAGTCCCGATATACGACATGTACTGGTCTCGGCGGATTTTACTAACTGACATGTGTCAGTAAATCTTGACCAGGAACTTTATTTGAGAATATACAACTTATAGTGACACTTTTTAATGTTAATTACAAACTACGTTGTAACTGCGCATTATGTTGTAAATCCTGGGTCTTTGTCTAATATATACATATCACTAAATCAGATTTAGTTTCAATCTAATGGTAATTAGATCGAATACGTATATAAAAACAAGAGGTTTAACCATTAATACGTAATATTTTGGAAAACATTGATTGTTCGTATTCACGAATCGGACATAAATACGATCCGGAATGGCGCTCCGAGCACCAACCCTAACACGTTTGGTGTAGAGTTCAGTGAGTATATAAGTTAGTGTTTAAATGCTACACCAAATACATAATTAATACTAGTGTTAATGTTAACTTATATTCATAAAATTATGATCTTATAATATGAGAGTATTTGTCTACGCTAATTTATACTCATAGTTTTTGTTCCACAACAGTTAGTTTATACTCTTAGTGTAATATTCCCTACAAAATCCAATTTTAGAGAGTATTGCACTGAGAGTATGAAAGCACACGATTCGGCTATAGTTCAAAACCGTAATCGAATCGTGCGGTTGACAATTCAGCATTGGCCGAACCATGACCGAATTGTACACCAATGGTTCGGTCTACAGTTACGGTTTCAGCCAAAGCTGAACCGCAATCGAACCTTAAACCAGTCAAACTATACGGTTCGATTCAGTTTAAGGTTTGTAATCATTTTTTTAATAAATTAAATTAAAGTGTTATAAAAATAATAAAAAATTAAAGATTTACTAAAGAGTAAAACTAAAAGTAGACATTGATAATTTATTTATTGTTTTGAAAAAAAAATGAGTTTGCACTTAAATAAGCTGCATATGTATCCTCTTGGGGCATAGAGAAATCAAAGCTCAAGTAGTTCTGTTACATTTTATTTTTAATAATTTACCCCATTAAATTTTATTCATCGTCATTCGGGGAAGACTGTTGTGATATTTTATATCGTACCGCAAGTGTACGGTGTCAAGTTTTAGTAAAGATGAGTTAAGAGTGTCGAACCCACATGGATTGTGTTAAACTCACACTAAGTACTACACTTGATAATCCTAACTTTATTTAGAAGATAAATAATAAAGATTTAGTTAAATAAATAAAATATGAAAATAATTATATAGGAGGAACTAATACGATATAGATTCTAGAGTCTGATTTCACTTAGCTATCCCCTATGTATTTGTCATGCCAATTAACTTGTTCAGTTGTATTGTTTATAAGTCAAGAATCCTACAGTATTCACTCATTCTCTCGAGTAACAGTGAAAATATTATCAACTACAGATTTCGATATCCCTATAAAAATCTAGTAATTAACAACTCATTATGTCTTGTGACTCTATGTTAACGACTTCAAAGGCACTATAGATACTCTCGAATTCTATAAAATCCTAGGTCATATTCTCTATATCTTATTCAAAACCCCTTTCTCGAGTGATAGATTCTAAACATTCATCATTTTAATTTGGGGCCAGCAAACAAGAAACATTAAACTCAAGAAAATATAAATAAACTGAAATATAACTTCATAACAATATTAGCAAACAATACAAGGTTCAAGCATCAGTTACATCATTCTCAAGAATTAAGGAGTTAGTTCATGACTAAAGATAATAACAAGGAAAATATGATCATGAATCTAATAGACATCATGAGAGTTAAAGATAAAAACTAGAAGATTAAACCTGAATTGAATCCCTTCGTCTCCGGACGTCACCGTCTTCGTCTCCTCTTGTCGCTCTTCAATCTTTCTTCTTGGATCTCTCTAAAATAAGTATTTTTGTGTTTTGTGATGTGTATTAGCCTCCCCCTTTAGTCTTGGACGAACCTATCTATTTATAATAAAGCCTTGGGGTTCTTATGCATATTAAAACCCTAA
>SKCR01033567.1:0-123755 GCA_019454045.1 Zanthoxylum bungeanum | reverse complement strand
TTCTGAAAGTGAAAAATAAACATGATCCGAACATAAGAGAGAGAGTACCTGGCGGCGTTTTTATCGGCAGGCTCGGCGTCGATTGAGGTAGCAAAAGAAGAAGAGTCAGACTCGGACGCCCTGCATCGCAAATTAGATTTGAATCGGCGAAATTTAGAGTTGCCGCCATGATCAGTGTACGGAATCAGCGAGTTTTTTACGGGATACGAAACAGCCAAAACGCGGCCGCAGCAGATCATCGTGAAGTGAATCTATTTTTTTCAGAGTTTATGCGTTTTGCTCAGTTGATGAAGAAAGCGAAGGGAGTAAAGACGAGCATCGCATCGCAGGGGTTGAATGTTGAAGCATTTTGGTTTCGGCATCCATAATTAATTTTTTTATTATTATTATTATGGTGGGAAAATATCGTTCATTTGCTACGTGTAACCAGAGTGTTGGCGGATTTGTTTCTTAACTGAATTTTTAAGTGGAGCTTTGTCTGTTCTGTCTTGATTATTTTTACCCGGCAAAAACTAACGCCGCCCCCATTACTACTGGCTTTGTTTTAAAAAAATGAAAATAAATATCTTAATCATTTTTTTTTAATGAAAGCTTTCATTGTTTTAGCGCCTCGCTTCTCTCAAGAAGCTGGTTTTGAAAAAAAAAAAAAAAAAAAAAAAAAAAAAAAGAAGCTTATTGAAAATTATGGACTCGCATGACTTACACATACACACGGTTCGACTATGGTTGAAAGTAGTAACTAAATCATAAATGAAATCGTAAATATACGGTTCGGTTATGGTTTCAATCTTAATTTTTAATCGGATTGAACCGTACGGTTCGGTCTGGTTAAAGATTGAAACGTAATTAATTTTTTGTTTTATAAAATAAAATAATTTTAAAGTGTTATAAAATAATAAAAATTAAAGATTTACTGAACCATACATTGATGATTGATGAAAAAATAAAAATAAAAATAAAAAATAAAAAATTTATTTATTGTTTTGAAAAAAGTGTTTGCACTTAATTAAGCTACTTACGTATCATCTAGGGTGTAGATGAATCAAAGCTCATGTACTTTTGTTACATTTTATTTTTAATAACTTACTCCATTTATATTTTATTCATCCTGATCCGGGGAAGACGGTTCGGTCATTGAGCCTTCAGTATTAGTTGTGTATGTGTTATCACACAAATCTTCAAAAACTTATGGTTCATTTTCTTGTTGACGACGATCCGCCATACACCAATCGTCAAGACACATTTGAGCTTCTAACGTCTCCAGTTTCAATCTTGATCTTTTATCTTCAAGATATTATCGCACATACTAAAAGTATGCTCAACAGATATAGTTGAGATCGATGTCACTAATACCTCCTTTACAATTACAGACATGACTAGAAATAATCCTTGATATTTTTGCTACCAATCAAGGATAAAAAACTGCTCACCAACAAAAATATTTTGGGGAAACTCGAAATTTGTCGTTAGATATGCATTAATTTCTAATTATTTGTGGTGGTACTTGTGGACTTAGATTTTTTACTTCATTGTATTAACCAACTTCTATCAGCAGCAAGCTTAGGTTATGTAGTATCATCAACGAGGCGTGTAATATCATCTATTTGAATATTATACATACTTACATAATTATTGTATAACTTAATTAAAGTTCTCATAACAGTATCAACAATTGAAGAAATAATCATAAAACTATCGCCTAACAAAGTATAATAATTTTGTAAAGTATTTTCCAAATCTTATATTTTAAACATTTGATCTAAAACAAAAGCAACAATATAAAGTTATGGTATTTCTCTGTAATAATTAATTCATTTTTGTCTCATTGAGAAAACACGGTATGTTATTGCGAAAACATGATCATAAAAGTCATCGTTGTTAGGATCGGATAATACCCCAACAATGTCAAGATTTTTAAGGAGAGAAATATTTGAAGTTCGATAATAAACACCACTTAAAATATTTGTAGCATTATTAAAAACTTTTAAAATATCTAAAATGTTTGAAAAAATTTCTCAATAATTGGGATATAAAAATACATCATATTGGTAGTGAGCAATAAATGAACATAATAAATCTCTATATACAAATTTTTATTAAGTAAGAAATAAGTAGAATTCCAACGAGTTGGAACATCACGACCGAAATTTTTTGGACTAGCACCATTTTGCTTACAAAAATTACATCATTCTCTTCTAATTTTAAGAATATGACCAAATGAAATTAATTGCTTGTTTAATAGGTGCAATATAAGAATTTAAATATTTTAAACCATCTTGTACAAATAAATTCAAAATATGACATGCACATCGAATATGAAAAAGTTTACCTCTCAAATTTGGTTGGCAAATAACTTTAAGTTCATTAATTGATGCAATATTAGCCGATACATTATCAAATCCAATAGTTAAAATTTTTTGTACTAATCTTTAATCTTGTAAAATATTACTAATCAGTACATAAATATTATGTGCAGTGTGTGCTTCATCAAAAAGACGAAATGTAATATTTTTTCTAATAATCATGAATCATCAATTTAATGACACGTCACACTCATGTATGAATGTGACTGCCAATGGTCCCTTCAAATGTCACTATAAATAAAAACATGACTTTTAAGTTTAAAAAATAATCCCCTTAAATGATTTTGACATTTTGCATACAAATCCATCAATTTTCTTTTACAAGTCATCATAGAAATTTTACATGCAGTAGTATTCAAATTTTCCTGTATTAAATCAATAAAAGTTATTTTTTCACCAAAAGTAAATGTTAAATATTCCATTACACTAAATTTAGTCAAATTATCTTTCCATTGATATTCATTATATTTAAATAATTTAGTGGAAGAATAAGAACCTGGACCAGAAGCAGAAAACCTAATCATTTGTGTTTGTGTTATATCAATCTCAAACTCAGCTTTATTATTACTCTTCATATGACTCGTTATACTTCCATACTCACCGGTGTGTTTTTATATTTTTCCACAATAATTACAGATATTAGTATTTTCACCAGTGACATCATTCACGACTATAAGTGAAATGTTTTGTCAATATTTCAAGACCTTAAATTTTCACTTGACGACGTGAAGTCGTTTCACCGGTCTGTTGAATGATAGCCTTAGGAATGTTAGTGTCGTGTGATGAGATTGTCATTATAATGAATTGTTGACAATTGAGAGAATTGAAAAAAAACAATTAAGAGATTGATAATTTGAGATAAATATAATTGAAAAAAATACAGAGATTTGAGATTTCAGAGTAATTGAATATATGAGAAATTGAGAGAGTGAAGAGAATAAATTATTTGTGATTTTGGAAAATGAATTAAAGGGGTATTTATAAATTTTTAATTTTTTGTGATGTTTAAAAGCCCATAAAATATAGTTGTTATGAGGACAATTCAGAGATTTTTATTATTTTATATTATAATTATTATTTTAGATTTTTTTTTAAAAAAAAAAAAAAAAAAAGAACTGTTATGCTCAATTTGAGCCTAAGGGCTCTTTCAATTTTTTGAGGCGTTACGGTTGAACGATTCAATCGTTCAATCGTAATGGCTATTTAGTCAACTGTTATAGTAAAACCGTTACAATAGAAATCATAACGGCAAACAATTGAAAAATTAAGGTTGGTTTTAAGCGAACTTTAATCGAACCAGATGGATCCAATTCGGTTACGGTTAACGATTACGGTTTGAGGTCAATGGTTCTGTTACGTGTGGTCAATGGTTCGATTACGGTTCGGTTATGGTTTGAAACCGTAATTGTGTTGCATGCTTACGCATTACTCTATCCCACACCTCTTCAGTGTACGTTCCTTATTTTTTATCTTCAATTTCTCACTATTTTTAAATGGATTTTTATATAGTGTACGGAACCGAACCAATCCGAAAAACCAAATCGAAATGAACCAATCATTTTTATTTAAAAATAATTATTTGATATTTGTATTAAAAAAATTGATATGTTGGATTGTGATATATACCAACTTTTCTTTTTCTTATTTTTGATAAATTCCCAAAAATCACGAGTATTATGACACACATAATATTAGATTGTTAAATAACAAAGATAGAGAAGAATATTATAAAGACAAAACATAAAATTGATCTTCTTCAATCATGTGAAGTTATTCTCTTATTTCTCTTATTCATATATCAAGTGTATAAATTACGTAAGTAAAACCTCTTTTTATAGGCTTACAATTATAATTCATAAAGTAATGATTAAGGGAAAGTTGATCATCAATTGATAGATAATGAGAGGTAGTGAGGAGATCAATAGTTGATAGATACTAAAAAGTATACATTTATTATAAGAGAAAGTAATCATTTTACACTTATAGTTTCATTAATCCTCTTAATTTAGCACATTTGCAAAATAATAATTAAATTTATGTTTTATATATTTTTATTGTGATTTTTATTTCTTATGTGGGTAAAATAATACTTTGGATATATAACTAGAAAAATTAACGTGAAATTTGGATTTTGGAGGCCAAAAACTTAAAAAGGCGTTCAAACATTATACAAATTCGGAAATTTTAACCCTGCGTAATTTTCGTATTTTGGTCATAACATTTTACTCCGACATCGGATTGAAGTGATTCTAGTTCCAGATGTAAGAAGATTCAATTATCTACAACTTTGATGTTTACAAGAGTTTTTAGTTTTGAAGTTTTCAAGGCCGAAATTGATGAAAAATCCAAAGTGTATTATATATAATTATTAAAGAAGAAAAAAACAAAATTATATATATATATATATATAAATGACCAATCCACCTTTCAGTGGATTGGCCCGTTAATTTGACAATTTGTATTTCATTATTAATGCAATGTAAATTGTCAAAGAATGAGGGTGCCGAGCCCTCTATAAATAGAGTTGCTCAACACCTCAATTAATCATATTTTTTCAATTCTTTGTAAAATTTGGGAGAAAGTGTCTTATGTGTTTTAATTTTTTTAAACTTTCTTGTAATTTCTTTTTCTTTCAGTAATAAAATTATGTGTTTTTTTATTCAAATCATGAGTAGCTAATTTCGTCATGCTATGGCAAATGATGAAGCTTTTAATATGAAAATATAGTTTAATCTCAATTATATTATAATATATAAATTGTAATCTAATGATTAATATTTAATTTAAACCTGGATTAATTATTGAGAAACTTTGTTACCGCCTATATGGCTGGCTTTATTTATTTGGCATAATTGAGTACCAAACTGGACTTGTTATAGAGAAAAATTATCACTGCCGTTATGGATGGTTTTATATGTTTTTACATAATTAATTCTTGAAATAAATTAATAGGGTAATAATGACAATTTATATACTATAAAAAGTGAGATTTTTAAATTTGGAATATTAAAAGTGGATCTCCTAACCCTAGTATTTTATATTATTTCTACAGTCCAATTTAAAAATTTCCAATCACTTCAAACAATTCAATCTTTTTTCTTTTCACTCAAATTATTATTTTATTATATTAAATCTATTTTCTGTTGATCGACCCCGGACTTACCGGGTTATTTTATTACTTTGACACTCTTATACGTCGGAGTAAAAGAACCATTTTGTGAGTGTGTCAAGTTTTTGGCACTGTTGCCGAGGAATATAATTTAATAAATAGAATATTAATTTTTCTTTATTTTTATTTTTATTTTTATTTTTTTCTTTTCTTTTCTTTTGTATTTTCTTTCTTTTTTGTTGTATTTTATACATCTCGTTTTCTTTCTTCTTTGCATTTATATAGATCCAAGATGTCTTGATTGATCCTAAATGAATCCTGAACCCAGACATCCCACATATAGAAAAACCATGTACTTAATTCTTCAAGATTATAGGAGACAGAAAAATCAATTAAAATGGAGCTTGCAGTTTGCTAAAGAATTTCTTGAACCATCCTTATCTAGAGATTCTTCCATAATTTTTTGTGAGAACCTAATTCGAGAGATTGAGACAGTTGAACGAGAAATTCAATTGAGATCTGGATTGACAAGAGTCAGAAGACATTTTTAGATCTAATAACTATATTTGTATTTCTTTGTTTGTTTTTATTTTCTTTTGTCGTTTATTTGTATTTTATTTTTCCACTTATTTATTATTATTTTTTTAAGTATTGCATTTGTATATTTAAATTTCAGCATATTGTTTGCATTTAGGTTGTATGAGACATTGGCCTCGATCATCTAGTGGTTGATTAAATTGAGGGTCTCCATCACCTCTATCGTCAGTTAAAATGGCCGAGAACCAACATGAAAACCCACATGCTCGAAATGAAAACCCAGTTGATCAGGAAGAAAAATGTCTATCTTAAGCATCATATGACACTTAGACAATTCATGAATCCCATTAGGACAAGATCATTATCTTGCATTGTTTTCCCCCAGATGCATCACATTTCAATTTTACATCAGGTATCATCCAAATTTTACCCACATTCCACGGTCTAGAATCGAAAAATCTTTATCAGCATTTAAGGAATTTGAAGAGGTATGTAACACTTGCACATACCAAAATTGAAGCATGAATATAATCCGACTCAAGTTTTTTCCCTTTCTTTAAAGTATAAAGATAAATTTGGCAGCAGAACTTTAGGTCGAGATCCATCAGAATATGGGATGATTTGCAATAGCAGTTTCTAAAAAAAAATTTCCCCTTCACAGGACAAACTCCTTTAAGAGAAGAATTACAACTTTCACACAAAAGTCGCGGGAAACACTTTACCAATATTGAGAGAGATTTAAAGAGATGTTGAATGTTTATCCACATCACGGGTTTGAAACATGGAGGTTGGTTTTCTACTTCTACGAGGGTTTAACACCCTAAGGTAGACAAGTAGTAGAAATGATGTGTAATTGTGAGTTTAGGGATAAAAATCTTGAAGATGCACTAGATTACCTAGAACACATAGTAAAGAATGCACAAAAATGGGATACAGTTGGCACTTATGAGTCGTCTGCAAAACCACAGTCATATGGTAGAGGTATGTTTAACTTTAGGGAATACCATGACCATTCTGCTAAATATACATTTTTAGCTAAAAAAAATTGAGACATTAGAAATGAGGAAGAGTGATCATGTCAAGTCAGTTCAAGAAGTCACGTGTCATATCTGAAATTCAAATGAACATGTCACACAAGTTTGCCCAATCTTGTCAGCCCTGCATGAATGTCTCCATGAGCAAGTCAGTTCCATAATGTAACATCCCTCTTACTGGAGATGTTACGGTATGGAATAAGTCGTACTATTCCCCTAAGCTTCTGATTACTGATTCCATCTTAAACTTGACCTCATACTTGGGACTATAGCCCAACTCAATAACACAGGATCCACTTTAACATTCATAACTATATACTCAAAATACAATAGTTTTATCACCATGTTATAGACACTTTAACATATAAAACATACAATCTTGATTGTACTATTGTCTGATACAAGACTTCACTTTGACTCTGACTGAACTATGTATCTGACTTGACCTGGTGGACTCAACACCCCTAGTGATTGCCATTAGTATCCATTCTCTCGACCTTGTCCTCCGGGTAACCTGCAAAACAAAGAAACTGAGAGTGGGGGGTTAGATTGTTTGAACGATCTAGTGAGTGGACAGTTCAAAACAGAAACTGAAATACTTTTCGAAAGCTCATTGTTCTAAAATAAAAATCATCTCAAGGAAATCATCTTTTCTGAAATCTCTTTTCTTTTCTGAAAACAACTATTTTTCTGGAAAACTGCTTTTTGTCTGTAAATCTCTGAGATTCTCGTAAAATAGTTTATCTTGAAAACTTTTTAATAAAACATCCTTCTAAAAATCATGTCTCTGAGTATTTGTAGAAAACCTGTCGCATGGGGGCATTACGTATTGCCATCCCTCATACGCCTAAACTAGTGATATTGGGGCGTTACGATTGCCGCCCCATAAGCCACTGAATTGGAGCCAGGTGTGCAAATTCATTCCATTGGGGCATTATGTATCACCGTCCCCCAATGCATGCCATTATCTTGTCCCTGAATCTAGGGTCTAAAGGCATTACGTATCGCCGTTCCCCTAGCCCTAAAATCTGGTATTCTTGGGGCGTTAAGTATCGACGTCCCCCAAGCCACTAAAATTAGGATATATGGGCATTACGTATCGCCGTCCCCCTAGTCCTGCTCTACATGTGCACGTGTTTAATCCATCAATTCCATAAATCACATCTGAGGTGGATTTTTCCCCCATGCCTCCAAAATCAAATCCATGTCCGTCAATTCCAAAAAGTCTATAGATTGGGTTTTTCCCCCAATCTCAAAAATCATAGAAATCATACTTTCAAAATCACAATTTCTCAAATCATTCTTATTCTTAAAAATAATTGGATATCAAACTTGGCTAATGCCCTATTGCGTAAAAGTAAGTCTCAATTCAAATACATATAAATAAAACCAATTTGAGAAAAATGGGTCCACTCACAGATTTTAGGATCTGGCTAGCATTACTTTGTTTCGCCGAAGGAAGTCACGATTCCTGCGATGATCTACAATTGATAAACTTATTTAGGATGTAAATCATGAAATATGTTTCTGAACTTTTATCGCTAGATGACGTATGATGTTTATGACATGATTTAATGTGTGTAGGTACGCTGATACGAGACCCTTAGGGTGGCCTCTAACATTCTAGGATGAAATTGGAAGGGTTAAATCTGATTCTGGAAATTAGTCGCGCGTCGCTACTCTGGTCCCTTAGCGTCGCGACGCTCATAAGGTATATAGTTTCCTTTGTTTCCGCTTCGCAACGCTAGCCCCTTAGCATTGTGACGCTCACAAGACAGGACCGAAAAAAAGAGCATCATCAAGATCGGCATCACGATGCTAGTCCATACACGTCGCGACCTTAGCCTGATTCTAGGCCAATGTTCAACTCCCCACTGCTAAATCCCAAAATATAAAACCAACATCTCCACTTTACAACTTTCACACAATCACTTCATTAATATCAACACTTATACTTGCTAAACCAACCTCCCATCATCAAGATAAACCTCTACTCTCAACATTTAGAGTTTCCAAAAATTTGGACTTTTCTTAGTACAATCAATTTCTTTGTTCTCTAACCATCTTAATGCAATTTCTAGTATGCTAACAACACTAACATAACATTATTTCTTCAAAACTTCACAATTCAAGTTTTGGGTCAAGATTTTCTTACCTCATTTTACTTGATTTCTTCCGTAATTCAAGTCTTCCAAGCTGGATATTCTTTTTCCTAGCTTGTTGTTGGTGGGTTTCCTTTGTTTCCTTTTGATTTTGGGTAGAAAATAGCTCTCTCTTTCTCCTTTCTTCTTTTCTTCTTCCTCTCTCATTTCCCACATTTTCTTCTCTCTCAAAATGTTAGGGATGCTTGAATAGTGTCCCCTTTTTAAACTAAAGGCTATTTGTAAATGATTTAAATGAAGAAACTTTGAGAATTCTCTAGATTAGTCCTTAGGTACTATTCATCTGAATTTTTGAGCTGTATTTTGACCTATTTCTGCTTTGAATTTGGAAAAATATCCAACGTGAAAATTATAGGTCTCAGTCCTACCTTTTCAACGATATAAAGTTCATAAGAATCGGAGATCGTATGAAAATGTTACGGCCCAAATACCACAGATTGTCCGGATTTAATCTTGGAATGAATTATGTATTGGAAGTGCGAGGAATTTTCCGAATGTCCCAAAAAGTCATTTTATGATTGTAAACGTGTTTGAACATGATTTATATCATGTACCATGTGTCCTTTAACATAATAGTCATCCTCGAATCCTCTTTTTGAGGTTCAACTTCCAGGTCCGCCTTGGTTCTAGTATCTCAACGTCTATGCTACTCTTATTCTCCTTAACTTACTTTCTACTTTTCTATTCAACCGCTCAATATTATGACTCTTGAGGATTTATTCCCCTGGTACACTCTATTCGACCTTTATATGGGTACAAGTTCTGAATTCGTCAACCTTTTGATCTTTGGAAATCCCATTATCGACATTTTATCTCGTGTGGTAATTAGATCTGTATAGTGCATCCTATCCATATAAAGGTGTGAGCTCTTAAGGAAACTAATCAAATCATAGAATGGTCATCATTTTCTTTTCAACCCTTGCAATTTTTCATCAAAACATACTAACTACCGAATTAGGCTTAATCTTTATTAAATCTGCTTATTCCTTGGTTTATAGTTCCCATAACACTTATCGTCTAGAAATCGTCTTTCATGACTTATGTATGACTCATGATGATCTAATGTTGTCCTTTATCTCCTTTATCTCATTATTTTTCTTCCATTTCCTCAAATATCAATCAAGTTTAATGACATTAGCTTTCTTGTGTTTATTGTTCATCTCTTGATTTAATATAGACTCTTTAGTGCTCTAAATAATAAGTAACGTCATATGTGCTCCGTCGAGTGCCATGGTTTCTTCACTATTCTTTATATTTACTACGCAAATCTCGATATTAATCATGAATCCTCGATTACTGGAAAACTACTGCAGCACTAACTTCCTCAGGAGATTGTGTTGCTAAAATACGTTACTTGCACTAATACCCGAAAATAGTGTCCTACATCCTTTTCACTTATCTTATCTTGTTTTCTAATTCGTGATACTTTTGAATATTTAGATACACTAATACTCTCTATAATTAAGTTTTCTCACATATTTTAAATGCACATAAGAATAATCCTACTAAATTTTTCCCTAGCCCCATCTGCTCACCCTAATTCTGACATTCTTCTTCTTACTGAGTTTCAACTACCATCAACTTCGACCTTCACGTCCTCGCATCTCTATTTACCTTTTGGGCTCAGGTCCTCATAATTCATGGTTATCCTCTCTATATGCCTTAAATTTTTCCTCATAATTTCCCGATGTCCCTTATATTTATCGACACTGGTGATTCGATTCTGGTTATTATTCATATTCCATATGCACCTTAAGTTCATTGTTAATATAAATCTGATTACTATCTTTTACGCTAACTTATCCTCTCTTCCTGGTTGTTTCCTATGATATCTTTCTCTCAATTGTTCCCATAATCTTGATTCGTCAGATGTTGTTCCAGCCTCAATAATATCTCGTATACTTAGTTTCCTTAGCTGTCTTTATTAAACCTAAATAAATGTGCTTTCAAATCATTCCAAATATTATTCCTAAACATATGTGTTATACTCGTTATCTTTTTCCCAATTTGGGACTTCTACCTTATGCCAGCACCTAAAAGTTTGCTACTATGCTATCCACAATATATTCTGTCAATACTTTTCTTCTTCCATTTCTAGTAATAGAGTATTCCAATACTGGAAGACCTTGTTGTTACACACTCCTATTATTGCTTATTAAGTATTCTTCCTTATTGTCGTCTTACCTCGACAGTTCCATCTCCAAATCTTTTGCTTAAGGTTGTTCTCATTTTCTTTTTCTGCTTTATTCTATGCCTGAAACTTCTATGATCTATACCTCTGTCTTTTATCCGAGGGGTATTATCTTGTTTTAAGGGTTCCTTGTTATACCTCACAGAATGCTATAATATATCACAAATTTACTTGTTTCTGGGAATATCATTTAGACGAATATTGTTGTCTATCAATACTTTTGTTGTCTAACGAGGGTTGGAAGGGTGGGGTTGGTTCTGAAGTCTTTTTCGGTTGTGGTGACCTCACTGGCAATGATTGCACAAGCTGCTCATTTATAATGTTGGGATTCCCTTATTTACAAGTCTGATATTAGCTCTCATACTAAGGTACTACTATTAGAAACTATCTAGATTGCCTCTTTCAGCTTTGCTCGTGATTCTTTTCGGACTATTGGTCATATTATCTTTCACCGAGAACCTCCTTAAGGTTCATGCCTTCTGAAAATTCTACCATACATTCCCTTGTTGTTATACTACTGATATCAGTTTCGTAACCCTCTTAAGTCATTACTTCTCAACCTTCATTAACCATTCTGAAGTCTCCACTTACGTTGTTATCCTTGAACTACGTTAACTATGTTACCGTCTATTCTGAACTTCTTTGTTACTTGTTTTGTTCTTCTCTATTATTTCCATATCATGTCTCTTAGCTCTAAGTCTTGCTACCGAGACTAATGGTGATTCATTCTTTTGGCTACTTCCTAGATCTCTGTTATCGTTATACATTACAACTATACATTTAATCTTACTTGTTCGTGTTGGTAATCTTAATAACTCCTGAGTACCTCCAATGTCATAGATCTATCCTTCTTAAACTCATACAGATTCCTATTTGCATTGGTCTAATCTATAGGTTCTTACTAGTACTGCAATTGTCATCTTGACTTTTATCGGGTTCCTTCTCTTCTAGCTTCAAAAACTTCCCTGGTTCTTTTCTGAGTGATCTACCTTTCAATGTCTTCTGTTTCTATCTTATGATACACTATCGCTAGGCTTCCTTACAGTTATCTTTATATATGCTAGTTAAGGATGAGGTAGGAGTTTCACGTCTCAACGAATGTCGATATGCTTGTTCTGACACTGTTTGTCCTGATAGAGTCTATTACTCATGTAGGATAGGTATGAGATAGACTCTGTCAGGACTGCTTCTTTACCCGGTATTACTGCGAGATTCGAAATCTGGGTAGTTTAGGGCATTATCTACATTGAATTTCTTGGTTGAGGCAATTAATCTTCTTCCTTTACGATGTTCATTCACTCTATCTCTTACGAGTCTGGGTTTCGGGTGTCTAGAATTCCTACATCCTTTGTGGCACCTCGAGTCTATTGGAAACTTCTTTGACAAATCTTAATTTCTTGCTTCTTTTATCTTTCTGATTATTTTTTGTTATTCGTGAAACTCGCTATCTATATGAGATACCCCATGGCTATTGGATCCCCTTAGAAGAATTTTCTGAGGAGGAAATGAATATTATTTAGAAGGAAGAAACCTTACTCAGGTTTAACTAGCGTCTTTTATTGTTGTTCAGGCTTACTCTATTTTCTTTACTACTATAAGCCTTAGCACTTTCCTTATTATCTCATTCTGTCTCTTTACTTCTTTGTGTCTCTAGTAGCCTTAAACATCTATATATCATTCATCTATTTTCTTATAGTTTTCTCTTCCCACTCCCTTGAGTGAATATTCTCAGAAGCTTATTGTCTATTCTTATAACTTGTTTTGAACTTCTGGTAATAATTCAGGATATTTAATGAAGGAGATTCAACTAAGACATGGATTATGGTTACTTCTACTAGGAAGAAAATTCAGATAACTTTAGGAGTGCTTAATAACCTTTCTATAAGACTGGGGACGTACTCGAGGATAAGATATTGGAGAGGTAGTGCCTTGCATACTAGTATCCCGGGCATACTACGTATACAAAACCCCAATACTTTTCCCACTACAGTCACTGACTCCTTAGACCATATTCTGATACCATCTTTGTAACATCCCATTTACCGGAGATGCTATCGGCAAGGAATAGGCTGTACTATTCCCCTGAGCCTCTGACTTCTGACTCTGAACAACACTACTGATTCCATCTTAAACATGACCTTATACTTGGGACCATATCCCAACTCAATAACACAAGATCCACTTTAATATTCATAACTATATACTCAAAATACAATAGTTTTACAACCATGTTATGGACATTTTAACATATAAAACATACAGTCTTGACTATACTATTATCTGATACAAGAATTCACTTTGACTCAGACTGAACTTTGTATATGACTTGACCTGGTGGACTCAACACCCTTATTGACTGCCATCAGTATCCATTCTCCCGAGCTCGTCCTCCGAGTAACCTGTAAAACAAAGAAATTGGGAGTGGGGGGGTTAGATCGTTTGAACGATCTAGTGAGTGGACAGTTCAAAACAGAGACTGAAATATTTTTCGAAAGCTCATTATTCTAAAACAAAAATCATCTCAAGGAAATCATCTTTTCTGAAATCTCTTTTCTTTTATGAAAACAACTCTCTTTCTCGAAATCTGATTTCTATCTATAAATCTCTGAGAATCTCGTAAAACAGATTCTCTTGAAAAATCTTTAATAAAACATCCTTTTAAAAATCATGTCTCCGAGCATTTGTAGAAAACTTTACGCATGTGGGAGTTACGTATCGCCGTCCCCCTAGCCCTGAAATATGGTGGTCTTGGGGCGTTATATATCACCGTCCCCCAAGCTACTAAACTATGATATAGGGGAGTTACGTATCACCGTCTCCCTAGTCATGCTCTACATGTGCACATGTTTAATCCGTCAATTCCATAAGTCACATCTGAGGTGGGTTTTCCCTCATGCCTCTAAAATCAAATCCTTGTCCATCAATTCCAGAAAACCTCTAGATTGGGTTTTCCCTAATCTCAAAAATCATAGAAATCATACTTTCAAAATCATAATTTCTCAAATCATTCTCATTCTTAAAAATAACTGGATATTAAACTTGGCTAACGCCATATTGCCTAAAAGTAAGTCTCAATTCAAATGCATATAAATAAAATCAATTTGAGAAAAATGGGTCCACTCATAGATTTTAGGATCTGGCTAGTATTACTTTGTTTCTCCGAAGGAAGTCGCGGTTCGTGCGATGATCTACAATTGATAAACTTAGTTAGGATGTAAATCGTGAAATATGCTTAGGAACTTTTAACATTAGATGACGTTTGATGTTTGTGACATGATGTAATGCGTGAAGGTACATTGATATGAGACCCTTAGGGTGGCCTCTAACAGTCTAGGATGAAATTGGAAAAGTTAAATCTGATTCTACAAATTAGTCGCGCACCGCGACTCTGGTCCCTTGTCGTCGCGACACTAATAAGGCATAGAGTTTCCTCTGTTTTCACATCGCGATGCTAGCCCCTTGGTGTCGCGACGCTTATAAGACATGACAAAAATAGAGAGCATCGTCAAGCTCGGCATCGCGACGGTAGTCCATACGTATCGCGACGCTGGCCTGATTCCAGGCCAATGTTCAACTCCCCACTGCTAAATCCCAAAATGAAAAATGAACATTCCCACTTTACAACTTTCACACAATCACTTCATTAATATCAACACTTATACTTGCTAAACCAACCTTCCATCATCAAGATAAACATGTACTCTCATAAATCTTATTTTAACTCAACATTTAGGGTTTCCAAAAATTTGGAATTTTCTTAGTACAATCAATTTCTTTGTTCTCTAACCATCTCAATGCAATTTCTAGTATGCTAACAACACTAACATAACATTATT
This sequence comes from Zanthoxylum bungeanum, assembly GCA_019454045.1. Classification (NCBI taxonomy): domain Eukaryota; kingdom Viridiplantae; phylum Streptophyta; class Magnoliopsida; order Sapindales; family Rutaceae; genus Zanthoxylum; species Zanthoxylum bungeanum. The sequence goes on along the minus strand of SKCR01033567.1, from coordinate 108,523 downwards.
TCTTCAAAACTTCACAATTCAAGTTTTGGATCAAGATTTTCATACCTCATTTTACTTGATTTCTTCCATAATTCAAGTCTTCCAAGCTGGATATTCTTCTTCTTGCCTTTGTTTCCTCTTGATTTTGGGTAAAAAAATGGCTCTCTCTTTCTTCTTTTTTCTTTTCTTCTTCCTCTCCCATTTCCCACGTTTTCTTCTCTCACAAAATATTAGGGATGCTTGAATAGTGTCCATTTTTTATACTATGGGCTATTTGTAAATGATTTAAATGAAGAAACTTTGAGAATTCTCTAGATTTGTCCTTAGGTACTATTCATCTGAATTTTTGAGCTGTATTTTTTACCTGTTTCTGGTTCGAATTTGGAAAAATGTCCAACTCGAAAATTGTAGGCCACGGTCCTAGCTTTGGAACGATATAAAGTTCGTAAGAATTAAAGATCGTATAAAACAGTTTCGGCCTAAATACCATAGGATGTCCGAATTAAATCTTGGAATGAATTCTGTATCGGAACTGCGAGGAATTTGTCGAATATCCAAAAAAGTCATTTCATGAGTGTAAACATGTTTTATATCATGATTTATATCATGTATAATACGTCCCTTAACGTAATAGTCATCAGGATTACTTGATGTTACACATAAACACCTTTAAGAGACCAAACCAAAACCCATACTTCTAAACCTACAATTCTGGTTAGAGAAACCATCCAAACTTCAATTGGAGGAATGATAACCAAGAACAACCATCACAATAACCTCCCCAGGTACACTAGAATTTCCAAAACTCCCAGAATTATGCACCATATGTCCCACCGTCTAGGAAAACCTTTGAGGATACCTTGCATGTATTTATTGAGAAACATGAAGTCATCAATAACCAAATTGTGCAAACATTGATTGATTTGAAAGATATTTTCTCCAAAATCACATTTGTATTGACCATTAATGAGAAATGGAAGTTTCATGTACAACCACAGCCAAACCCTAAGAGTCATCAAAACTCTCATGAAGGTAGTTCTGTAGTCAACATATAGACCAAGTCAAATCTGTTATTACTTTTCGCAGTGGTAAGGTCATCCACAAACTTATTATTGAACCTCGTGAAGCTGAAAATAAATCAGAGTAAGAAGGTAATGAAGGGGTTGATGAACCATTACCTATCATTGATGATAATAATTTTTCTCATGCACCTCTATTTCCTCAAGCATTAAAAACAAAGAAATTAGACCATTCCCCAGAGATTTATGAAATATTCAAACAGGTAGAGGTCAATATTCCGTTGTTAGATGTCATCCAACATATATCATCTTATGCCAAATTTCTGAAAGACTTGTGCACCGTTAAAAGAAAACATCAGGTAAAATATAAAACTTTTCTAGCTGAACAAGTAAGTTTCATTCTCTCAACCAATAATGCATTAAAATACAAGGACCCTGGTTGTCTAACTATTTCATGTATGATTGGAAATCAAAAAATTGAACATGCTTTGCTTGATCCTAGAGCCGGGGTCAATTTTATTCCATTTTCGGTTTACCAACAACTTAATATTGGCGATTTAAAACAATATCAACTACTCTTTTACTTGTCGATCTGTCAAGATACCGAAAGGAATTGTTGAAGACATATTATTACAAGTTGATAAATTCATATATCATGTGGATTTTATTGTCTTGGAAACACAACCTGTAGCAGACAATTATAAGCTAATTCCTGTAATACTTGGTCGTCCTTTTCAGCAACAGATGATGCTTTAATTAATTACAGGAATGGAATCATGAATTTGTCCTTTGGCAAAATGATGCTGGAGCTTAATATTTTTAACATGTGCAAACAACCATACGATGAGGATAGTGAAAACGAGAGCATTTTGGAGGAACATATTCAGGGGAGTTTATCTGATCCTATGGAAATTTATACTGTTAATTTTCTTGAATCAAGTACACAATTAGCTTTGAATATTTTTAATGATTTTTTTACTTGATTCTACACAAGTACTGTAAGATGATGGAGAGAAATAAAATTTTGAGGAACTATGAGTGCTGGAAGAAGAAAACGTGAAGAAGCACCCAAATTGGAGTTAAAGACTTTGCCAGAAGGATTGAAGTATGTATTTCTTGGAGATGAACAAACTTAACTTGTTGCAATTTCTTCTTCCCTCACAAGCAATTAAGAAGGTAAGTTGTTAAATATGTTAAGTGAACATAAGCTGACAATTGGGTGGACTTTAAAAGACATAAAAGGCATTATTCCTTTGATCTGCACGCACAAAATACATTTATAAGATAATGCTGGGACATATCATCAACCCCAAAGAAGATTGAACCCTCACATGAAAGAAGTAGTAAAAACAGAAGTCCTTAAACTTCTTGATGTAGGCATTATCTACCCTATTTTTGATAGTAAATGGGCAAGTCCTACACAAGTTATGCCTAAAAAGTCTGGAATAACTGTCATAAAAATGATAAAGGAGAATTAATTCCAACTCAAATCCCATCTAGTTGGCGTTGTGCATTGACTATAGAAAACTAAATGACGCCACTGGAAAAGAACATTTTCTTTTACCATTTCCAAATTTTGGAAAGAGTAGCGGGACATCCATACTATTTCTTTCTTGATGGTTACTCATGTTATTATCAAATTCTCATTGCTTTAGAAGATCAGGAAAAGACCACATTCATATGTCTCTTTGGAACATTTACATTTAGGAAAATACCTTTTGGACTTTGTAATTCACCAGCAACATTCCATTGATGCATGTTAAGCATATTTAGTGACATGGTCGAACATTATTTAGAGGTCTTTATGGATGATAAAAATATTTTTAGGAACTCTTTTTGATAATTTCTTGAATAATTTGGAAAATATTTTGAAAAGATGTGAAGAAAAAGGACTTGTAAATTGGGAAAAATGTCATTTCTTGACTAATTCAGGAATTATTTGGGTCACGTTGTGTCATCTAAAGGTATTGAGGTTGACAAGGCAAAAATAGAGGTAATCTCTAAATTGCCACCATAAAAAACAGTTAGGGAAATTCGTTCTTTCTTGTGACATGCATGATTTTATATGAGGTTCATTAAAAACTTTAGTACTATATCCAGACCATTATGTAACCTCCTATTAAAAGATGCAATATTTGAATGGATAAAAGAATTTCAAAAATCATTTGAAAAAATTATCAGTCTTTTAACTTCTGCTCCTATCATGCAATCCCATGATTGGTCTTTGTCGTTTGAGCCAATGTGTGATTCTAGTGATTATGCAGTTGGTGCAGTATTAGGACATAGAAAGGAGGTAAGTCGTATGTAATTTATTACACAAGCAGAACTTTAAAAATTGCACAAATGAATTACACTACCATAGAAAAAAAACTACTTGCTGTAATATTTACATTGGATAAATTTCGATCATATTTAATTGGTTAATCAATCATTATTTTTTCTGACCATGTTGTTGTTAGATATTTGATGTCTAAACAGGATGCAAAGCCAAGACTACTACGGTGGATTTTGTTGCTTCAAGAATTCAATCTCACGATCAAGGACAAGAAAGGATCAGAGTATGTGGTTGTAGATCATTTATTGAGACTCACAAATGAGTCATCAATTGACACAACTCCTATCAATGACTATTTTTCTGATGATTTTTTTATTTTCTGTAAATACAATGCCTCGGTATGCTAATATTTTCAATTTTCTTACTACATGAAAAATACCTCGAGATTGAAGCCACCAAGACAAGAAGAATTTTTTACCAAAGTTAAAAAGATTATACTAGGACGATCGATACTTGTTCAAGTATTGCCCTGATCAGATTTTTCGACGATGCATACAGTTTAATGAGATAAGTTGTTTTTTTTCAGTTTTATCATTCAGAAGCATGTGTAGGTCACTTCTCATCTAAGAAAATCGCTGTAAAAATCTTGCAGTGTGGATTTTATTAGCCCATCATTTTTAAAGATACACATGCTTTCTGCAAAACTTGTGAAAATTGTCCAAAGTTGAGATCCATTTCAAAAAGAAACATGATGCCTTTAAATCTCATCATTGTCATCGAAATCTTTGATTGTTAGGAATAGATTTCATGGGTCTATTTCCACCGTCATTTGGATTTTTATTTATTTTAGTAGCACTCGATTATGTCTCAAAATGGGTTGAGGCGATTCCTTGTGGAAACAACGATCACAAAATTGTGATTGAATTTTTGAAAAGAAAATATTTTAAGTCAATTTGGAATCCCTTGGGCTATTATAAGTGATGGAGGTAAACACTTTTGTAACAAGCCTTTTGAGTCTTTAATGAAAACGTATGGAATTACACATAAAGTCTCTACCTCATATCATCCTCAGACAAATGGTCATGTTGAACTAGCAAATAGGGAAATCAAAAAATTTTTGGAAAAAACGGTCAAGCCAAATCGCAAAGATTGGTCTCTTCGACTGACTGATGCACTTCGGGCATATCGAACAGGTTTTAAAACATCTTTGGGAATGTCTCCCTACCATCTAGTTTATGGAAAACCTTGTCATTTTCCTGTAGAACTTGATTATAAGACATATTGGGCCATTAAAGCATTCAATTCAAATCTTAAAAATGCCATTCATGAACGTAAACTGCAATTAAATGAACTTGAAGAGTTAAGGAATGATTTATATGAGAATGAGGAAATTCTTAAAGCTAAAACTAAGTCATTTCATAATAGTCAAATTTCACGAAAAATATTTGAAATTAGCCAAACATTTTTCTTTAAAATTCTCGCCTTCATTTATTTCTTGAAAAAATGAAATCCAAATGGAGTGACCTATTTATTGTGAAACACGTTTACCCATATAGAGCTATTGACATTGAGAATCCTATGGATGATGATGTATTTAAAGTGAATGGACAACATCTGAAACCATTTTTGGAGTGTTCAAATTTTCAAGAATCTTTTTTCCTTTCAAACCCAGTGTACTGTGATTGATGTATTTTCTTTTCTTTTATTTTGTATTTGTCTAATTTTCATTTTTTCTTGAGGTTTGCAACATTTTTTTTTCTTTTCTCTTTTTGTCAGAATCTTGCACCCCGGTTAAACAACGGATAACGATACTTGTGACTCTAAATAGGTTATTTCAGTTTCGTAAATTACTGATACCCTACAATCAAGGCATGAAAGAAATGTTTGCAAAACTCCACAATCATTTTCCTTCTCTTCCCCAAAATACTCTGATGAAAATTTACAAAGTACGCACCGAAAGAATGAGGCTTCTTATGATCAAGGGTATTCCTAGTGATATTCGTTGGGTAATTGAAGCAATGGTTCGCTTGAAAAGTGAGTCATCTGACTCTTTCATTTCTTACATGCCTGGTTTAGGGAAAAACACATATGCTAATAAACGAAGAGTTAAATAATTAGGTATTTATTATAAATGTGCACGCTGGATGTGCAACACTCGTTTTCGTTCTTTACGAATGATGTCTGATAATCACGAAGATCAAATTCAATTAATTAGAGATGGCTTGAGTAAAGAGTCTTTAGATGATATATCATTGACTCTTGAGACGCATCCTAATGGACATGTTCATCGAGTGATTCACAATTTGCATACACAATTTTAAAAAGAAAGACAACAATATAATCTTGGGAATCTGATTGTAAAAGATCATGTTTTCCAATTTATAAGAAAATTGGATGGGAAGCATATCCCCGGCCTATAGAGGGCTTTCAAGCTGTTATTGGACGTAAAACCAGAGGAAGATTTGAGACACAATCACAACTACCAGTACTTATTGTTTCAATTTTATTGCTTAATTTCCTTTACTTTAAATTACTATTTTAATTTACTTTAGTTTACTCTTTCGATTTCCTTTACTTTAATTTTTACCGATAGTATCTAAACTTTTTGACTTTCACGATATATTTATTGTTTATCAGACAATTGTCATTTTACAGGTACCAGTGTTTTTATTACTCACCCTTTTTCATGATCCATAAATACAACTCGTCATTTCTCTATTCGACACACTCAGATAAGAGAGAAAATACAAATGGATAAAACTTCAAGACGACAAGTCATTAATATATGTGTGTTTTATGGAACTAAATCAGAATTTTTAGAAGCTGCAAAAGAATTGGGTAGAGTTATGGCAAAAAAAAACATGCACTTAGAATATGGCGGTGGCAATCTTGGATTGATGGGATGTGTTTCAAAGGCTGTGCAAGAAGGTGGCAGTCAAGTTTTGAGGATCATTCCAAAACCTTTGGCAGATGAAAACCTCATCGGAAAATCAAATGGAGAATAATGAATTGTCTCAAGTATATCTGAAAGACTTACTAAAATGATTAGTCACACTGATGCTTTTATTGCTTTATCAGATGGGCTGGGCATGCTGGAAGAAATATTCAAAGTGGCATCATGTGCGAACTTGAACATTCACCAAACTAACAACAAATTTTTGACTAACCAAGTGGAATTGTTGTTCAGAGATGGCAGTGTAAGGAGTTTTCGCTCCTGAGATTCATCTCAATGTTTCGTAACAAGTTATTTTTATTTCTTTCTTTTTAAATCATTTAAATTTGTGAATTCTCCATAATATTGATTAAATTTGATCTCAATATGCTCATTTGATAGATATTATCAATATACACGATAACATATGATCGCGAGTTGTAATTGAAAATTTTGTAATATCCAGTTCTCTAATTTATTGGAGTTAGCACCTAAAGGCAGTGAAATTTATGTTTTTATTCAAACAAAAACTAACCATGTTTTTACTTAGTAATCGGACATCTTGCCTCAGCAAGTAGTGATTGTTCACGTAAAACGGTAGAGCTTGAGTTTTTTTTAAAAAAATGATAATAATTAAGCTTTTACTTAGTAACCAGACATCTTACCTCAGTAAGTAGTGATTGTTCGCGTAAAACAGTAGAACTTGAGTTAAAAAAAGTGTGTGATTAAGTTCAATTTCATAGCCTCTCTAAATTGAGTAATTAAGTTCGTAGGGGTGTTTTAACACTTAGTTTCCTTAGGCCAGCTGGGCTGGGAGTCACTGGCTCAAAGCTCGTTACATGGGTTAAAGAGAAAGCTAAGGAAATCAGACACTTCTTCTTTTTAACATCTGAGATCCGAGCAATTAAGTCCGTATAAGTGTCTTAACACCTAGTGCCCTAATGCCAACTGGTTTGGGAGTCACTGGCCCAAGGTTCGTTACAAGGATTGAAGATGTATTATTATTTATAAAAAATATTTTTGTATTTATAAAAAAAAAACTCTCATTGCCAAAAGGTAGAAAAAATATTACTATCTTTTCAAAAAAACCTGTGAATATTGTGGGCACAATGAATTGATTAAATACCTTGTTTTATGTGTATATAGAAGAAGGGTAAAAGGTATAGGAGAATTTACTTATTTGATTATTTAAAAAGAAAGAAAATAATTATTTACTTGGATAAGAATTTTTCTTTTTAGTTTTCGCTTAAATTATTAGGGACTAGTAATAAGCTGGTTGGAGGTGTGATAGACACTAAAAAGTGTACATTTATTGTAAGAGAAATTAATCATTTTACACTTATAGTTTCATTAATTCCCTTAATTTAGCACATTTGTAAAATAATAATTAAATTTATATTTTATATATTCTTATTGTGATTTTTATTTCATATGTAGGTGAAATAATATTTTCGATGCATAACTAGAAAAATGTACGTGACATTTGGATTTTGGAGGCCAAAAACTTAAAAGGAAGTTCTAAAATTATACAAATTCGGAAATTTCAACCCTGTGCAATTTTCGTATTTTGGCCATAACGTTTTACTCCGACATCGGATTGAAGCGATTCTAGTTCCAAATACAAGATGAGTCAAATATCTACAACTTTGATGTTTACAAGATTTTCTAGTTTTGAAGTTTACAAGGCCGAAAATGATGAAAACTCCAAAGTGTGTTATATATAATATTTAAAGAAGAAAAACCATATATATATATATATATGGCCAATCCACCTTCCGATGGATTTGCCCATTAATTTGATAATTTTCATTTTATTATTAATGCAATGTAAATTGTCAAAGAATGAGGGTGCAAAGCACTCTATAAAGCACAACACCTCAATTTAAGCATATTTTTTTCAATTCTCGGTAGAATTTGGGAGAGAGTGTCTTGTGTGTTTTAATTTTTTAAAGCTTTCTTGTAATTTCTTTTTCTTTCAGTAATAAAATTAAGTGTATTTTTATTCAAATCATGAGTAGCTAATTTCGTCCTGTTGGGGAAAATTGTGAAGCTTTTAATATGAAAATATAGATTAATCTCACTTATATTATAATACATAAATTATAATCTAAAGATTAAAATTTAATTTAAATCTGGATTAATTTTGACAAACTTTATTACGGCCTATATGTCTGGCTTTATTTATTTGGCTTAATTGAGTACTTAACTGGACTTGTTATAGATAAAAGTTATCACCGTCTTTATGGCAGGTTTTATATGCTTTGGCATAATTAATTCCTGAAATAAATTAATTTGGTAATAATGATAATTTATATATTATAAAAAGTGAGATTTATAAATTTGAAATATTAAAATTGGATTTCATAACTCCAGTATTTTATTTTATTATTGCAGTTCAATTTAAAAAAATTTCAATCACTTCAAATAATTCAATCTTTTTTCTTTTTCACTCAAACTATTATTTTTTCCTATTAAATATATTCCTTGTGGATCAACCCCGGACTTATCGAGTTACTTTATTAATTCGACATTCTTATACTTAGGAGTAAAAAAACCATTTTGTGAGCATGTCAATAGTCAAAAGGTAGAAGTTTAGAAGTGTTGTAAATTCTCTAAATATTGAGTTTGGATGAATGAGGGTCATGTCCATTGGGTGGTGCCCTATGGGAAGGGTACCAATATATTAGGACATGTCCTCCAAATTAGAAGAACACTCTCCTAGGCTCCAAATGGTGCATGGAAAAGGGTATAACCCTTCAAACCAAAGGGTGCCCTTAAGGCACCATTCCATGTCTATTTAAGGGGCCTTCAAGTTCATTCTAAGGATCTAGAAATCATAAGTCTTAAGTCACTATATTTGTTGTTTTAGAGTCAGAGAGAGATTCCAGCATTGTCCCAGTTCGAGATCTTGTTAAGGAGTGCCCTTTGAACAAGAGGAATCCAAGTTATCCTGGGAGAACATTAGCCACAAAATCCGTAGAGCACCGAGATGGAGGCTAATAAGTTCTTAAGGACATAGGTTTCTCGACTTGGATTTGTTTTAAATCACCATCTACAATTTTCCAGGTTTTATCTCATTCTATAAAGTTTAGGGTTTATGTGAAATATTGGCATGTTAGTGTAGATTTGTTTTCTGTTTTTTTTTTATGTTCCAGTTTTTTTTGTTGCATGTTAATTTCATTTAATAACACACTAATTCCACAACAAACTTAAGAACTTATTAATTTTAGTGTTGTTAGATGAGAATTTGCATGTATTAAAAGCAATTTTTCTGGAAAAATATAATATGTGCATGAAATATACGCAAGGGCGTTCGAACGCCCGACGAACGCGTAGGCAAAATTTTGAATTTTCGTAAGAACATTTGAACGCGTCTTCAAACGCAACTCGAACGCAAGTCTTCTGCCTTAGAACGTTCGAACACATCTTCAAACGCAACTTGAACATAAACCCTCTGGAACATTTCGTTCGAACGCGTTTTCAGACGCTACACAAACGTAAACTCTCTGGAACATTCCGTTCGAACGCGTTCTCGAACGCTACATGAATGTGAACTCTCTGGAACACTTCATTCTAACGCGTTTACAAATGCGACACGAACGTGAACTCACTGGTTAGTTTCATTCGAACAAAGATACGAACGCGACACTAACGAATTGATCCTGGAATTATTTCTAAATTGAAATAAACTTAGAATAACTTAATTTATCATAATATTAACTTAGTAAAATCATATATTGTATTACAATAATCTTGGTAGTATAGATTTAAGTTAATATTAGGGTGTTCAATTATCACAAGCATACACATAGTGATAAAGTTGAAATTTAATTGTGTGTTACATATTTGGTTGAGAATTTAAAGTGTAATTCTACACAGGAAATTCCATCCAAACTTGATTGATTTATACACATATACATATTGATCAGTGAAATCACTCACGTAATGCAAGCGCGCGTATCGTTCAAGTAGTATAAAATGTATCGATCCCACGAGGACTTAATACCTTAGCCATCAATTTATGAAGTTAAATGTTTACAAGTACCTAATAGATTGGTTTGTAGATTGGATGGTGATTTTTGCTAAAACAAGTAAATAAAACAGTGCGAAAGTAAATTAAAGGAAAATTTAATATTATAAAACTATCTAGGGTTGTGAATCTTTCCAATATCTTTTAAAGATGAAGTGGTTATCTCATGTTTGTGCAATATATCGATTTATTAACCTGGAACATGAAAATATGCAAAAGCCTTTGTCGATGGTCAGATGCAAACACCCAAATAACCCAATTAATGATATGTCTATGTTAACCAAGTTACCTGAATTCATTAAGAATAAATTTCAATTGTGGCTACCCCCGCCCGACAGGTATATGTCTATCCTGTAAGGAAATCTACCTAAGGGTCACCATGCCCCGAGGTGAGATCGTGAGCTATTGAGTCTAAGGCTAAAACCTAAAATTCCTTCGTCAAGTTTATTTTAAGTTTACCAGATCAATCTTATTAATGGCCAGTTAACAAGAAGCATTAAGCTTAAGACTCAATAAATAAACTTTTATATTACGCAAGACATAAAATAACCAACTTTATAAACCGGTGATATTGGAATTCACCACACCCCTAGATTATGTATTTAGCTACGACACATACCTAGGATTACTAAAAACTTAATTAAACAAAACTTCATAAAAAAAATAACTTGAAAATAAATAAAAGTAAAATTACAATAATGAAAGAAAATGTTGGGGTTAAATGATCCACTTTTAATATTTCAAAATTAGAAATCTCCCTTATTGTCAATGTTTATCAATTAATTAATTATATTTAACCAGACCATAAAGTCGGAAATTCCATTTGTCTCAATTAAGTCCAACCGACCATATAGGCGGTAACAAGGTTATACCTAAACCGACCATAAAGGCGGAAACTACGTCTGGAATGTAAAACCGACCATATAGGCGGTAAATAAGGTTGTCACCTAAACTGTCCATATAGACGATAACTAATTAATCCAAATTATAATTAAAATAAGGGAGATTAATCTAATTTATTATATTAAAAGTATTACCTTGTCACCCCAACAGAATGAGATTACATGCTCATGCTGTAAATGAAAACACACAAAATTTTATTAATTAAATAAAAAGAAAATACAAGAAAACTTAAATAAATATACAAGACACTTTCCTTTAGGTTTTCATGGAGAAATTCCTCCAAAGAAAGCATGAAAATTTTACAAAGTTTAGCTTGGTATTTATAGGAAAATCTAAAGGCTTCCACAAATTTCTCCACCAATTGTTCCACCAAACATGGCATCAAACATGGTACCAAACATGGCACCAAATCCTCCACCAAACATGCAAGCATGTTTGGTAGAAGTTTGACAATTTTCATTTTTTATTTTATTATTATTATTTTATTTTCAAAATGACTTTAATAATTACACATAACATACTTCCGGATGTTTTATCAATTTTGATCATGGAAACTTCAGAATTTGAAATTATTATGAACATCAAAGTTGTAGATCTTTGAGTCTTATTTAATCTAGAACTTGAATCACCTCAATCCAATATCAGAGTAAAAGGTTATGGCCAAAATACGACAATTCTGCAAAGTTGGAATTTCCGAAATTGTACTTCGTTAGAACGCCATTTCAAGTTTCCAATCTCCAAAATCAAAATATCAAGTTCAATTTTTCCCTTATTTGTTCCACATATTGTCCTGATTGATTCCATTAAGTCCTGATTTTATTTTATCTGCAAAATAAACTAAAACACATCAAAACGTTCATAAAACTCTAGAAATTATACAAAATATTAAGTAAAAGGGGCGGTAAATATTGATATATTTTCCGCTCATCACACATTTATATATACACATTGTATTGTGAAATTGGAAGTGTAATACTAAGTTTGAATTCCTAAGAGATTCTATTGAGGAAGTGTTTAAATGATATTCTGTCAAAAAGGCGACAAGAGCCTAAGTGGTCAGGGATTTAAGTGGTTACTCCAGACCCCCCTCGTCATCTGGGAATATTCTTTTATTTACTTATCGTAAGAAAACTTAGTCGTAAATTCAAGGACTTGTGTTTATCGGTACTACTGTCCAATATAACAACGAGTAGATACTTGGTATATCACTTGAACAAGATCATTTGTTGATCGTTGTACAATTTGTCTTTTGCAGACTTATTGATCGATGTTGATTTTTCCAGTTACATATATCTAGCGGAAACATCTCAGTATCGGTCGCTCATGGAGAAAAACCAGAAAAGTTTGGTGGAGTAAACTTTAAACAGTGGCAGAGCAAAATATTGTTCTACCTGTCAACTCTCTAGTTGGCTAAGTACCTCAAAGATCATCCGGGTCCTGTAGAGGGAGAAACGGAAACAGCCAAGGAACTGCAAGAAGAGACATGGTTATTTGGCGACTTCTTGTGCAAGAACTACATTTTAGGAGGACTTGAAAATACCCTGTACAATGTGTACTAAGGCATGATTTCTGCGAAGATTCTCTGGGAATCTCTCGAGAAGAAATACAAAACCGAGGATGCCGGGCAAAAGAAGTTTATCGTGGGTAGGTTCCTGGACTACAAAATGGTAGATTCAAGAACGGTAATGTCTCAGTTGGGTTAACTGCAATTGATCATTCATGAAATATTGGATGAATGGATGAAACTCTGTGAGACGTTTCAAGTTGCCACCATCATTGAAAAGTTGCCTCCATCATGGAAGGACTTCAGGAGCTATCTGGAACACAAAAAGAAACAGATGAGCCTTAAAGACCTTGGAGTTCGATTGAGGATCGAAGAGGACAACACGAAGTCCGAGAAGGCCAGCTACAAGACTATGAAGTCTAAGGCCAACATCGTTGAGGGTGTAAAGGGTAACAAAAAGAGAAAGAACAATGGACCTGATTCTTCCCAAGCTAACAAGAAGTTCAAGGGGAAATGCTACAACTGTGGGAAAAGCTGTCATATGTCAAAGGACTGCAGAAACAAGAGGTCTCAGGACAAGGGCAAGAAAAAGAAAAATGAGGCCCATGTCACTGAAGATGAGCAGATGACTGATGAGATCTCAGAGATGAACCTCTCAGCAATGGTAACTGAAGCCAACTTGGTTGGGAATCCGAGAGAATGGTGGGTAGACATTCAGGCTACTCATCATATCTGTGCAGATAACAAGATATTTTCCTTGTATCAGAAGGTCGATGGTGGTGATCATCTGACAATGGGAAACTCGTCTACCTCTAGAGTGGTTGGACAAGGCACAGTGGTTCTGAAGATGACATATGGAAAGAAGCTTACATTGAAAAATGTTTGTATGTTCCTGATATTCGGAAGAACTTAGTCTCAGGCTCTCTCCTTAGCAAGAATGGCTTTAAGTTTGTATTTGTTTCTGACAAGTTTGTATTGACTAAAAATGATGTGTGTGTAGGAAAAAGATACCTCACTGAGTGCCTTTTCAAGTTCAATGTAATGACTGTCAATCGACACAGTGCTAATAATAAAGTTACATCTTCTGCTTATATTATTGAGTCACAAAATGTATAACATGGGAGGTTAGGACATGTTAATTATGATATGATGCGTAAATTATTAACATGGACCTTATACCTAAATTTGCAATTGATAACCAACATAAATGTGAGGCATGTGTTGAAGTAAAAATGCATAGAACATCCTTTCATTCCATAGAATGAAGTTCTGTACCCTTAGAACTTATACACAATGATGTGTGTGATATGAATATTGTGCAAACAAGAGGCGGTAAAAAATACTTTTTCACTTTTATCGATGATAGCACAAGATTCTGTTATGTGTATTTACTGAGGAGTAAATATAAAGCTATTGAGAGCTTTATACACGATAAGAACGAAGTTGAAAATCAACTTGGCAATAAAATCAAAAGAATCAGAAGTGATAGAGGTGGTGAATATGTGTCACTATATGGTGAATATTTTTCCAATCATGGAATTATTCATGAGACTACTGCTCTTTATTCGCATCAATAAAACGGGATTGCTGAGCGCAAAAATTGAACGTTGAAGGAAATGATGAATGCCATGTTGACAAGTTCTGGTTTATCCCAGAACTTGTGGGGGAAGCCTTGATTTCCGTGAACTACTTTCTGAACAAGCTACCTCACAGAAGATTGGACAAGACACCATATGAGTTGTGGAAAGGTCACGTACCTTCTTACTGTTAGACAATTATGACCCATAGCGTCACTATTTGTAAAAGACATTGTGGTTTTTGTACAAATTAATTATGTAGCAAGGAAATAGCATTTTATCATTTTGTAATTTGATTACTTAAATATATAAATGATAAAAGTCCTTCTGATTAGTTCCAGATTATAAGATATGAGACAGTATCAATCCATAACGGTTTAATCCTTAAATATCCCTAGTCGTAGTATTATCGAGACTGGACATCGATAATGCGGAATAGACTAGTATTGCAATTGTGCGTGTTATGGAAGTGTAACGACATAGTTCTCATATATTTAAGTATTGGATACTTATGCAAGTGTGATAGGAGGTTGTGTTTACCGATGGTACGGAAACAGCTTCGCTCTAGATAGACCCCGCGAAATCCCATTGGTAGTATAACTATGTGTCTATGGGAATCCGCATCAAGGTAGGTGTATTTGGTCTTAACCTGAGACTTGCATCGCTAGTACTTGCGACAATCAATACGCTTTGGTTTTGGTCGTGCAGGACTTTAACAGGTTCTGTGTATGCCTCTTCTGGGTTTATTGAGAATCATTGTGTATTGGGTGTGATGTCAAGATGAAAGTATCACTTCAGTCATATAGAGATGATGATCACGCAGGGATACAGAACTGGTACTCTAAATGGTTGCAACCATTGGGATAATATAACATGGTCATGATTATCCGATTAAAGAGACTAGTTGCTTGTAATCCGATATATGATTCGTACGGGGCAGACACTATTCCAGCCCCAGGCCTTGCATGTGACATCCGATACTGGATCGCAATACGTAAAACTACGTATACTACGTCTGACAAAGATTATATATTCCATTAAGAATATTTCTGGAGAATTGGGTAGGCACAGTGCTTTGCTAGAAGCCAACCATGTCTCGTAAATCGGTAAAAATGTAGTATGAGGTACGTACGTGTTCGGATAGTCCGACGACCGAATTTACTGACAACATATCCAGGGATCTCTTGGGTCGCTTCCCGAAGATTCACCGATGACGTATGATTCGAACATATTAATCTAGGATTAATTACGGAGAGATTTTATCTAGGATAAAATATTATTTGAAGAGAGAGAACGATTAATTTGGAATTAATCGATAAATTAATACATTCGATATATTAAACGAAATTACATTTCGACGTGGAATTAATATTGGATTTTAATTCGGGCAAACGAATTAATTTAGAATTAATTTGCGAGCGATGTGAATAGTAATTTTACTTGGCATAATTATTTAATTAAATTTGATTTAATTACGTCGCAACGGATAATTCGTTAATTCGAAATTAGCGAACCCGATCCCGGGATGTGTTGCGGGAACTCTCGGATTTTGAATTAAGTGGGGCCCACATGTCACATCGCTTGTCACTTTAGTTACTTTTGGTGATGGGTTTTGGTGAGAATTATGATAGCTTGTAATTCACTCAAGTTGATGGCATGAATGACTAATACCAATTCGAATAGAATTAATCTAGGATTAATTAAGAGAGATTAAATTAATCTGGATTAATTGCGGCAAAAAATAATCTGGGATTAAATTCGTAAAGAAGAGAGAACGCGATTAATTTAGAATTAATCGGTAAAATAAATTAATAGTAAAATCAAATTTTTCTATTTAATTTAAATTGGATTTCAATATGAAATTAAAATTGGATTTTAATTCAAGCGAACGAGTTAATTTGGAATTAATTTGAAATCGACTTTCGTAATAATTTTGCGAGGCATCATTATTTAATTAAATTGGATTTAATTATTTAGCGACGGAAAATTCATTTAGTCGAATTAAACGAACCTGGGCCCAAAGTCTAGTTGTGTGAGCCAACTTGAATTTTAAATTTAAAGTGGTGGGACCCACCTCACTCACATCACTTGTCAAAGGTGATGGTGGTAGGTGGCTAAAGTAATTGGTTTTCACAAAACCATTTTTCTTTCCACCAACCTTGTTTTGCTTTTTGGGAAAACAAAAACACAACAACTTGGTTTTGTAACACATGTGAACCAAATACACAAAACTCTCTCTTCTCTCCCAACTCCTCATTGCCGAACACACTCTCCCCTTGTTCTTGAATTTTTGTTGCAAAAATTCATCAAGCTAGCATTTAAAAAAGTTGATTAAAGATGATAGGGAAACTCACCCAAGGGTTGGGAACTCATCTTCAAGCTTGGAGCTTCCATTTTACAAAGGAATTTAGAAACTCCTCAACCGTTCATTGTAAGTTTTTTCCGCAAACTTTAATTTTATTCACACACAAATCATCTTAGTGATCTTGTGGCATGTGTAGGAAACTAACATATCCAACAAACCTAAACTTTTACCTCGAGGCGAAAGCTTATCCTGCTGAGTCATCCTGACATAGGCAGGACAACCCCAAACCTTAATATAATTAAGATTTGGTCTCCTACCAGTCCATATCTCATATGGAGTCATAGGTACAGCTTTTGAAGGAATCTTATTCAAAAGATGTGCAGCTGTTAAAAGAGAGTAGCCTCATAAGTAATAAGGCAAATCTGTAAAACTCAACATTGATCGGACCATATCAATTAAAGTCCGATTTCTCCTCTCAGACACTCCATTGTGTTGTGGAGTACCTGAAAGAGTATATTGAGCGAGAATCCCATTCTCCTTCATATTATCCATGAACTCACTACTCATATATTCACCGCCTCGATCAGAACAAAGACATTTAATATATTGACCAGTCTGTTTTTATACTTCATTTCTGAACTCTTTGAACTTTTCAAAGATTTCTGATTTATGTCGCATCAGGTAGACATAACCGTACCGTGACAAATCATCGGTAAAGGTAACGAAGTATGAATAACCACTGTGAGCAGTTTGACTTAGTGGACCACATACATCAGAATGTACGAGTTCCAGTAAGTTAGTGGCGCGGTGTCCAACACCAGAATATGGGGCTTTGGTCATCTTACCTTGAATACACGATTCACAAGTTGGATATGATTCAATGGTGAGATCTGGTATCAAACCATTCCTAACCAATTGGGTAAGTCGTTTAACGCCTATATGACCTAGCCGCATATGCCAAAGTTCAATATTATTAACAACAGGTAAACTATGTTTATTAACTCCAGTATTCAAAATATCTTTTGAAGTATGCAATTTGTAATGACCATGATCATTTGGACAACAAAGGATCTAGATATTACGTTTATCATATAAATACAAAGAAAAATTCTTAATATTAATACAATAACCTTATGTATCTAATACAAAAAGTGATATAATATCAGCTACACATCCTGGTACAAGGTAGCAGTCATACAACAAAAGTTTCCCATTTGGCAAAGGGATCTCGCATACTCCCACTGCAACTGCATCCAGAGAGTCTCCATTCCCAAAGAGCAACTGCATCTCTCCAGGCTTTAGTTTCTTACTTTCCTTCAGCACCTGCAACGAATTGCAAATGTGAACAGGACAAGCAGAATCTAAAATCCATCTGGATGTTACAGCTTCACAAGCTAGTGAGATATCAATAACTGGAAAAATAAACGTACCTGATGTAGATGCTATCTCTCTCCTTATCTGGGTGATGTAGTCAGGATAGTTCCTTTTCCAGTGCCCGACTTTACTGCAATGATGGCATTTGTCTTCGGAAGCTCTTTTGGGCTTTGCTATCTTTCCCTTCGGTTGAGAACCGAAACCCTTATTCTTCTTCGCTTTCGTCTTCTTTCCCTTTGACCAGGTCTGGGAAGAAGCAGAAAGTGAAGTAGGTTTCGGAGGGCGAGTCAGTACTTCATTCCTTGGGTCATCTTCCACCGTGATCAGCATATTATGCAGCACATGGTAGGTACAGATAATCTCATTCATGTTGAAGTACATCACGAATTAGCGATATGAAGCTGGGAGTAAACCAAGAATGACACTCCTACCGAGAATGTCATTCAGAGGGAGATTATGTTGCCTCAGTTGATCGATCAAATCGATCATGTGAAGAACATGCGAGCTCACAGCTTATCCCTCGTCCAGTCGCGCATGAAACAGTTTCATTGCAACTTTGTGAACAACGATTTATTCTTGGTTCATAAACGATTCTCTTAATCGCATCATCATACTATACGCATCTGACATGCCATAGTATTGTTTCTTGAGTCCCGGTGTCAGCGAACTTAAGAAGTATGATTTAACTTTTAAATCATCATATTTCCAAGCTTGGAAAACTTGGTGTTCCTCCGGTGTTGCGTCCTCAGACACAGCAAGCGGCAGCGGACCCTCAAGAACATATCCCAACTTCTCGGAATCAAGGATAATCCTTAAATCCAAGTCCCGATCGGCGAAGTTCTCAGCGCCTTTGAGTTTGTTCGTATCCAACATACGTGCAAACTGATTAGTTGATGGTGCTGCCATCGCAAATCTATCATATAGATTAAGAAAAACGGTTAGCAGATATAAAACAGTTTCATATAATATCAAAAGCATTAACTAGATCATGGATTTTTAATCTAAAAATACCCCTCCCACTAAATCATGCAATACTGTAATCCCCAAACAGAATACAAAGATTTAATAATTAAATAAAATACAAATAGTGAAAGGTGGATCCCACGAATATATTTCAGCTCACAGCAGTGGCACAGTCTCACCTACGTATATTCATCAGGTAGACAACTCATTGTCAATCACTCAATAGTGACTCATGGGTTTCCGGTCCTGGTCGTTTCTCGTTGTGACAGCTTTGGCACGTTCACAAGGAGACATACCAAGGTTAACTCGTCAATGATAAACTCAAGCTACTTGCGTAACCCTGACAGCTTGGGCACGTTCAGGATTCCGCTTTCGCTTGAATTTATCGAGTATCTAATATACATCCGGCATAAATAAATTTCTATCGGCTACACCCTCACAGCAGTGGCACGGTCTCGGATGTAGTCACGAAAAAATATTCATAAACCGTATTGATAAGACAGACCATGTAATATGCATCAAATACATAATTAACATAACCTTATTAATTAGGGATTTTCCGCAAAAGATGCTTTTTACTTTATTTAATCAAATCAAATAAACACATACATGTATCAAGTCAAGATTAAATTAAACATTGAATTTAAAAGGCATAATCATATTAGGGTGGCCAAAATCAGACTCGCTCCGATACCATTTTGTAGGGGTTTTATGGCGAAAATCCGGTAACGCAGCGGAATCGCGGAAAATCAAAATTTTCCGATTTCAAAATTTTTCTTGAATCAATTAAATAAACTTATTTATTTAATTATCCAATTATTAAATTCTGAAAAATTACACAAGAGATCAAATTTCTTGGTAATTACCAAATTGCCCAATAACTTTGTAAATTGATCATTTTAGTCCAAAAATTGTCAAATATAATTTTGGATGATTCTAAATCATTTCTAAAATGATTTCCAACAAGTCCAACTCATCAAAATCAGATTGCAACCAAATCCCCAAATTTTGTCTAATTGCCGTGAGCACCCCCAATTTTCGGTTAATTATAATTTAGTCTCTTTTTATTCAAAACATGCCAAGATCAAATCCAATCAACCCAAATTTTACATGCATCATATACACTCCATAATACATCACATATATGAAAAACCCCAAATTTGGAAGACCTTAAGAACCCTAATTTTACAATTTCACCAAATTGACCAATATTACCAAATCTTTAAAATCCAACACTTTAATCCATTCTTTACCACACCAAACAAGCCCCACCACTTTGAAATAACTCTAGAACAATTCTAGGTCACCAAGGAGTGGCTCAAAAACTCTAGAATGACAACTTGATTATCAAATAATCAAAAGTAAGCCTTTGAAACCATTTCAAGCTTACTTACATGCATACATCTTTCATTCAAGTTCACAACCAATTAAACACAAACTATAAGAGAAGAGACAACATCAAAGCAACACAAGTTGAAGCTAAGCATGTTAGAAACATTTTTCATGTTGAAAGCTTTAAAGAAAAACTTACAAAACCAAAGATTTTCCAAGCTTTCTTCTTTAACCTTCAAACCTTTTCTCTCAACTACTTTTATGTTATTTTTGTATCTAAATGAACTTATGAAATTCTAAAAATGAAACAAAACAATTTATACCTCCACTTTAAGCCCTTGGCCGAATTTGGTGTATAGGAAATGTCTAGATATTTATTTTTTGTTTCATTAATTAAAGTTTTATCAACTTGTTTTGTAAATCATTACACCTTTAATGAATTATTCAAAAAGTCAACAAAAGCAACTAAAGTAATTTACTAAAATATCAAAACTTAAGATATTTATATTTTTAATTAATTTAATTATTTAACAATTAAATAATTATTTAAATATAAATATATTAAATATATGTATTATATTTACATTAAATATCAAATATATATATATATTTATGATATTAGTCAAATATCTCAATTTGACAATTAATTAATGTGTATTTGATAAAATCTATCATTAAATACAAATACACAAAAATTAGGAAATGACTATTAGTTCATTCGCATGTATTTTTCGTTTAACCTTTAAACGACTTATAAATAATCAGTATTATTCATAAATGTTGCCCTAGTGCTTTACGAGTATATTTCACTAGTGAGACTCTCTAGATTCAGGCATATCCGTCATGAAATCCAATTTCGTGGCTATAATTTACCCACCCGTAAATTATGACGACCACGGATAAACTCGCTGAATCATACAGGTCGAGGTCATGGTAAATGTATAATTCCTCCGTCACAGGTATCCGGATATATCCCAGAGATATAGATGTAAACGTCAAATCTCTATAAGGACAATCCCGTCGACGATTCTATTAGCAATCTCTAAAAGAACACTTAGAACTCACTTCTAAAGTGTACCACGGGCCCATGGTTTTTTTATCTGATTGCTAAACATATATGGACTACCTATGTTCTGTACACAGAACTGACGGATCCTATCTCGACACACACAGGACACCCTGAGGATCTATCCACACCCAATGAACATGCGGAGGTCTGATCTAATAGATCGGTGACGTGACTGTCATCTAAGTGTGGAAGATGTCTCATGTGCCCACAGTGGTATCTCAAGTCGAAGAATCACAAATGCTACTCAATCCGAGAAGATTTTTATTGACGTTGGTGTACCATCCATTAAGAATCTTCAGTGAGTCGTTCAGTGTTTATTCGCTATAAAACACCTACACGTCTATACGAGTCCCCAAGACTCATGGTTCGTTGAGAAACCATTGGAATCATATATTCCAGTATACGACATGTACCGGTCTCTACGGGTTTACTTTACTGACCAAGTAGTGTAAACCTTGACCAGGAACTGTCTGAGAATGACAACGTCATGATACAACTCAATGTCAGTGGTGATGCTTTTGCAACAGTATCATGATTAATCATCTTAAGGTCTATTACGTCTTTACCATATAAGAATATATATTATATTATAGAAACTGCTCATTTTATTCATAATAAAACGTTTTACAATAGTATTTTCTAGGAAATACAACCGGAAATTGGCGCTCTGAGCACCAACCCCAACACAATAAACTTCTAATTTTTTTTCCAAACTATTTCAAACATCCAAAATATAATTTTAACATCAATACCAACATCAACACATATTAAAGAACAAAATTATATTTTTCAAAATATCAAATATTTTTACAAAACATAAATTTATTCAAAATAATATATGCATAAATTTTAATCTAAAATACAAATCAAACAATAATCCCACAAAGAAGCAACTCATAAATAATTTTAGGCCACTCAAAGGTGGTCAAGTGATTCTAGAATAGTAGTCATACCTCCAAACTTTCATTTAGAGTTTTAAACTCAAATTTTTTGTTCTATATCAAACATACATAAATTTGACATGATCACAAACATATTGTGTTTATGCTTCCAAAGCATTTAAACACAAATATCTAACAATATTTCAGCCTTTAAGCTATGTATTATGCATCAAATACATAATAAATCTCTATATGTTTCATTAATGATATCTGTTGGAAATTAATTGTTGTTAATTATTTGGTGTGTTAAATAACAACAATTAGTAATAATTTCATTTGGAAATTATTAAGTTAATTATTTGGTGTTGTTAAATAACAACAATTAGTAATAATTTCATGTTGGAAATTATTAAGTTAATTATGTGGTGTTGTTAAATAACAACAATTAGTAATGATTTCATTACTAAGTAAACAACAAGAATTGTTAATCAAATAATTAAGTAACAACAAGAGTTGTTAAGTGACAACAATTAGTAAAATGTTAAATGGGGAACATATGGTACACCCATGATGGTAACATTTTTGGAAGGGTTAGAAAAGGTCATTATGCATCCTAATAATGTGATTAATAGTAATCAATACATGTGATTACATAGTGACTTGATTTCCCTCCTATAAATAAGACCATTTGCTTATTGAGTTAAGCAATCAATTAAGTTTGATTAAGAGGTCTCTACAAGCATAAAAGGTATGCAATTGTGTTGTGGTTAGTATAGATTTATTTCAATTAGCATGTAAATAAATCTAGGACTAGTAATACATGTATGGTTAGATCCTAAGAGGACAAACATGTAAATATATTAGGGATTATGTTTCCTAACATTGGTATCAGTAGCTTAAATGCATGTATTCTAGTTGGATTACACAAAAATTGCATGAACAAGCATGAAAAATGTTGACAATGCTTCTGGTTTTTGTTTTTTGAAAAATGATTTTCTTCCAACTTTGGGCCATAATAACTCTCTGTAGAAAATTGATAATCGCATGTTCAAATATGTTTTGAAAACTAGGTCATGAGATCTTCAATTTGGTATATCATGTACTTAATTTGGATTAAAATTGAGAAAGATATGGACCCTAGAAGTTGGCTAGTTGAATCTGTTTTTACCCAGAAAAACACTCCCAGAAGAGTCGTACTACATGTCATCCGTTATTTAGAGAAGAGGACGACAAGTCGTCCGGATACTGTACGACAAGCCGTACGTGTGCCTCGTTTCCAGACGACATGTCATCCGGATTATTGTACGACAAGTTGTACGCATAACACCGAGAAGGATGACATGTCATCCCAAACATGATCAACGACAAGTCAGCTAGGAGTAAAAGATCCAAACGACATGTCATACGGCCACCGAACAAGCGGACGACATGTCGTCTGCGCGTGTGACTTTGGCCGAGGCTGGTCGGCGCGTGCGGGCGCGTCAGGGCGAGTGGGAGCCCATGGCCGGCGCGTGGAGGCGCGTGAGACACTCCTGGGGCGCGTGAATGGCGCGTGGACTACCGTGTTGGCCCGTGTGGGTCATGTCTGTATCGGTTTGCTTCGGTAATTCCGATCCGTCATGGTTAAATGTCTAATCCTTTTTTGCATATTGTATTAATCGATCATGATAAATTTGTTTTATCATATAAACTTTGTGTTTATGATAAATATCTTTGTGATGTTTATTTTAGTCAATGTAACTTTGTGTTTCATTATATTGATTTTTTCTTGTATTTGTTGCAGAAAAATCATGGCGATTATTCGAAGAATTGCAAAAGTGATTACGACACCCACAGACCGGGAGATGATATTAGACATGTTGATGGAAATTGATAAATATCGAATGAGTGAAAGCGATGATATGATTTCGCATATCATCACTTTCAATAACATGTTACAGGAGTCTATCTGGGCAGGTAATTGGATAGGACAGCCGAATAGATTCAGATTACTGAGAAACACTCTCCCCAAGATATGGCAAAAACAATTTACTCGTATTTGGATATTAGTAAAGCGTGAGGAAAAACATGTTCCTTATAATAAAGCCATTGAGAGGTTAGCGGTTCAGTATCTACAGCATAAGGCAAATAATAATATTTTTCCTTCGATGTCCCTGAAACGTTGTAAGGATCCTAAATTTGCTATAGGTTTTCCATGGCTGTCCAAGATCAATTACGAGTTACCCAAAGAGTTTGAGGATTCGTATCCAAAAACATATATGAGTTGGGACTCTACAACTGGGAAAATTATTATCGTAAAATATTAATTTCTTTCCTGTTATTTCTGTGTGTAATGATGTGTTATTTTACGGCATGTAAATATTGTATTTATATTATGAATGTTTCATGTTGAATTTAATTTATGTAATTAAATCAATGATTGTCATGTACAATGTCGCATGATTAAGATGTTCTAAGAATTTATGTAATTTTTAGAAAATGATTTTACATGATTGATTATGTTGATAATATTTTTACATTGGGTAATTGGATGATGATTGGACACATAGTGGCCTTTTGACTCCAACCCATTGAAGAATTTTATTAAACATAATTCGTTTCATGATAAAATAAAATAAAGTATTAACAATTGTGCATGAATGTCTATAGAAACTTTGTGTTTTTAATATGGCTTCCGCAACAAGAACATTATTGCTGAACTCAACAAGGGTGAGAAACTGAATGGCGATAATTATGAAATTTGGAGCATGAAAATCCAATATGTGCTAGAAGAACAAGAGGTTCTTGAAACTTTGAAAATGAGCATGGATGAACCTGAACAGGGCACTACGACCCAACACAGGCGAGACCGAGAGGCTTATGAGGCCTGGAAGAAAAAGAATTCCATTGCCCGCATTACGTTGCTGAGCAGTATGGATAATGACCTAATGAAAGAGTTCAGGAAATATGACATGGCTAAGGACATGTGGTCCACACTAGCTGAAAAGTTTGGTAGTACCTCAATAACCAAACTCAGGTCACTGACAATCAAGTTTGACACATACAAGAAACGTCCTGAGTTCACTATGTCAAAACACTTGAGGCAAATGTCAAACATGATTACTGAACTGGCAGATGCTGGACATGTTCTTACAGATGAACAGAAAGTCCAAGCGGTCATTCGTTCTCTTCCAAATAGCTGGGAGCATATGAAATGAATTTGACCCACAATGAGAGCATCAAAACCTTTGATGATACCAACGTCACCTTGAATTAGAAAGCGACCGCCTTGCGGCTGCTAAGTCAAATGCTGAAGTGTATATGACAGAAACTAGCAAACCAGGGGGTTTCAAAAAGAAAAGAAAATTTCATGGTGGTGGGTTCCAGTTCGGAAAAGAACAAAATTCTTCTAAGCCAGAAAAGAAACAGAAAACCAATCAACATGGGAAAGGAAAACGTCCTACCAAAAAGAAAAACATGGCAAAGGTTAAATGTTTTAACTGTGGTAAGAAAGGTCATTTTGCTCGTGACTGCACTGAGCCTAAAAAGGTGAATACCTTTCGTGCATATTTAAATGAAATATGTGTTTCAAGTTCAATCTTTCTAACTGAATCTAATCCTTTGTGGACTGTAGACTCAGGAGCCACAGACCATGTAGCGAAGGATAGAGATGCCTTCGTGGAATTTCGGCGAATTTCACCTGGGTGTGAAGTGGATATATGTTGGCAACAACTCACGGGTTGAAGTCAAAGGCATAGGAACATGCAAGTTAGTCATGCATGGTGGAAAAACTTTACTACTACATGATGTATTGTTTGCTCCACAAATTCGTCGAAATTTAGTATCTGTGTTGGTTTTGGTTAATTTAGGTTTCAATTTGAACTTCCATAAATTTGGTGTTGATTTGTACTTAGGTACAATACACTATGGTTCTGGTTATTTTCTTGATGGTTTTATTGTATTGAATGTTGAGTGTTTCAATCACAATTCCAGTTTTTCGTTTGTTACTTCAACTGTCAATAATGATGGTGATGTAATTGTGTGGCATGCTAGACTTGGCCACATTGGCCAACAAAGAATGAACAGATTAGCCAAAGAAGGCTTTCTGGGAAATATTGAGAAGGTAGAATTGTCAACCTGTGAATATTGTTGGCAGGAAAAACTGCGAGAAAACCATTTGGAAAATGGACTAGAGCAGAATTTCCATTACAATTAATTCATTCAGATATCTGTGGTCCAATGAATGTCAGGGCAAGGCATGAAGCATCTTATTTCATCACATTTATAGATGATTTTACTCGCTTTGGTTATGTCTATTTGATTGCTCATAAATCCGAAGCATTAGAATGTTTCAAGAAATTTATGAATTTGACAGAAAATCAATTGGACAAGAAAATTAAAGCACTACGCACTGACCGTGGTCGTGAGTACTTATCTGATCAGTTCAGAGAATTATGTGATGAAAAAGGAATTAGTCGTCAGTTGACTACTCCTGCTACTCCTCAACAAAATGGTGTTGCGGAAAGAAGAAATAAAACTCTTCTTGAGATGGTTAGGTCTATGATGGCACAAGCAAATTTGCCTATAACCTATTTTGGGGTGATGCATTATTAACTGCCACATATGTACTTAACCGAGTGCCATCTAAATCTGTGTCCACCACACCATATGAGTTATGGACAGGTCGTAAACCAGATATTCACTTTCTAAAACCTTGGGGTTGTGCGGCTTATGTTCATGTGCGTTCTCACGAACATGGAAAGTTAGGCCCAAGAGGAAAAAAGAGTATCTTCATAAGATATTCTGAACAATCAAAAGGATATGTTTGCATAGGTGAACATGAAAGTGGAGGCGTGACAGATTTGAATCACGAGATATCACATTTTTAGAAAAGATTTTCCTAGCAAGCAGAGAGAGAGATAGGTCAAGATTTATCTCTATATGAAACTCAAGATCACATGGATCACATGATTGGTGAACACTCGGGTTTACCTAATTCAAGTGGGAGTGATGAGAGAAATTTGAGAAAACATGATGAATCTGTTTCACATGAATCTCAAAATGATGAATTAGTTTCACACGAGTCTCATTTACGTGATCCGAGTGGGAGCAATGTGCCACGATTCAAATGGGAATATATCGAAAGTGAGGAATCAGTTCCACCACTAGAATCCCAATTGCGACGTAGTAATCGTATAGGCATTCCTCGACGTTGTTTCGATATCGAAGGAGAAACCTTTATGATTCTACCGCAAGATGATGAAGAACCTAGAAACATAAGAGAGGCTCTCAGTGTCCTGCTAAGGAAAAATGGATGAAAGCAATGGAAGAATAGATGGAGTCAATGAGGTCCAACCAAGTTTGGGAATTGGTTGATCTACCCAAAGGACGTAAAGCTGTTAAGAACAAATGGGTTCTTAAAATAAAGCGTAATGCCGATGGCAATATCGAAAGATATAAAGCACGACTTGTGGCAAAAGGGTATACGCAATAGGAAGGAATTGACTATGAAGAGACTTTTTCACTTGTTGTAAGGTTTACCTCAATTCGCTTGATTCAGGCTATAGTAGCAAGTATGGATCTAGAATTACATCAAATGGATGTAAAGACTGCTTTTCTCAATGGAGAACTTGATGAAGAAATCTACATGGAACAACCAGTAGGTTTTATAAAAGAAAATGAAAAGGAGAAAGTATGTAGACTTTTAAAGTCTATATATGGTCTCAAGCAATCGTCTAGACAATGGTATATACGATTCCACAATACAATCATTTCGAATGATTTCACAATGATAGATGAGGATCATTGTGTGTACACTAAGAGAGATAAAGATAAGTTCATTATCTTATCTTTGTACGTGGATGATATACTTATAGCCGGAAATGATAAGGAGTTTGTAAAGAATGGTTATCATCTAACTTCGAGATGAAAGATATGGGTGAAGCTGCATATATTCTTAGGGTTAAGATCTCAAGAAATCGTTCAAAGAATTTATTATCTCTTTCACAGGAGTCATATATAAAGAAAATTCTTGAACGCTTCCAAATGCAGGCTTCCAAACCCATTGATACTCCTATCACGAAAACTGAAGCTTTAAGTCGTAGATTGTGTCTTGAAACTCCACAGGAAAATGAACAAATGAAGAAAGTTCCTTATGCAAATGCAGTTGGAAGTTTAATGTACGCAATGTTGTGTACCAGACCTGATATCTGTTTCGCTGTTGGAATGGTAAGTAGATACCAATCCAATCCAGGACTAGCACATTGGAAAGCAGTTAAAAGAATATTTAGGTATCTGAGAGGGACAGCTGATTACTCATTGTGTTATCAAGGAAATGATATGCAATTGAGAGGCTATACTGATGCTGACTGGGGAGGAGATTTAGATGAAAGAAAATCTACCTCCGGATTGGTTTTCTTGCTAAACAATGGTGCCATTTCATGGAGCAGTAAGAAACAATCTTGTATAGCCTTATCCACAATGGAGGCTGAATTTGTGGCCTTTTCATCAGCAGTACAAGAGGCTGTGTGGTGTTGAAAAGGTTCTTGGATCATTTGGGTATGTCAAATGAAGCTTCTGGTCCAGTATTAGTTAACTGTGATAGTGAAGCAGCGATAGCCTACACAAAAGACCCAAAATTCCATTGTAAAACGAAACATATAGATACCAAATATAAATTTGTGAAAGACATAGTTGCACGAGAAGAGGTAAACATGAAGTACATTTCTACGCAAGAAATGGTAGCAGATCCATTGACCAAGCCTGTTCCTAAGATGTCTTTGTTAGACATGTAAAAACTCAGGGATTGCGTAGATGTTAATGTGCTTACATATTATGATATGTATTTTTCCCAAATAATGTTTACTAATGTTAATACTCATTGATATTTGTGTTCAATGCTTACATGTTATTATGTTGATACATGTTTAAACAAATATACTATTTGTTAGTATGAGAAGTATGTCGGACAAGTGAATGATTGGCCCTCTCACACGGGCAATCGCCTCCATTACTTTGTGTTAATGGGAGATGAGACAAATTTTTAAGCTAATTATCTGAGTGATAATTTAGAGAGCTCAAGCTTGAAAATTAAGTAATGTCGTTATGGGGTCACTTTCTCTGTGATATGACCTAAGGTGAATAAGTTCGTTTCACCTTACTTGTCTTAATGTCAGTTATGAGTTAGACATTGTGTTTGTCTGAACTATAATCTGTACGGTATTTTATGAGACATGCGCTCCATGGAAAGGAGAGAATACCGTAGCACATGTTTTCATACCATGTGTACATTTTTGACTATTGAGGGTAATACAAGTAAAGATCTCAGTCTTGATATTGTGTGAGACCCTTGAGATTATTTCAATCTCACATTGTACCCTTTAGACTCTTGTCTGCTTCTTAAAACTTAGATATGATGATCGCTATCTTGGAGTGTTGTTGAAAGATCATGAGAGATTCGATCTGAAAGAACATCTCTGGAAAAGCGAATTGAATCAAAGTTGAGAGATTCGAGAAATGAGAAAGATCATTATATGAGTAATATCACATTAGCTTGTATTCACTGGTCGACCAATTATGTTATTCTATGTGATCAAACATGATTGTGAATACAAAATAAATATTACATTCGAAAAGAGATCGAGAGAGATTTAATGTGATAAATGATCGAGGATACTGCATACATAATCCACTATGGTTCTATCCATTTTTCGAGCGGCTATATATTCCTAACAGATGTATAGCAAGTGAGCTCTCGAAGTATGCTGGTCGCACGGCACAATTGCAAAGTATGAATTATTCTTGTAGTAATAATAAAAATTGTTGATCCCATCATGTGTGAGTGGGAGATGTTGGAAATTAATTGTTGTTAATTATTTGGTGTTGTTAAATAACAACAATTAGTAATAATTTCATTTGGAAATTATTAAGTTAATTATTTGGTGTTGTTAAATAACAACAATTAGTAATAATTTCATGTTGGAAATTATTAAGTTAATTATGTGGTGTTGTTAAATAACAACAATTAGTAATGATTTCATTACTAAGTAAACAACAAGAATTGTTAATCAAATAATTAAGTAACAACAAGAGTTGTTAAGTGACAACAATTAGTAAAATGTTAAATGGGGAACATATGGTACACCCATGATGGTAACATTTTTGGAAGGGTTAGAAAAGGTCATTATGCATCCTAATAATGTGATTAATAGTAATCAATACATGTGATTACATAGTGACTTGATTTCCCTCCTATAAATAAGATCATTTGCTTATTGAGTTAAGCAATCAATTAAGTTTGATTAAGAGGTCTCTACAAGCATAAAAGGTATGCAATTGTGTTGTGGTTAGTATAGATTTATTTCAATTAGCATGTAAATAAAACTAGGACTAGTAATACATGTATGGTTAGATCCTAAGAGGACAAACATGTAAATATATTAGAGATTATGTTTCCTAACAATATCAAATCACAAATGAAAACATAACTTATTAGAAAAACATCAAATTTACCTAACAAGCTTGAATGAAATATTAAATCCTCTAAGTTAAAATGTAGAGAACTTTCAAAGCTTCTCTCATATTTATTTTCTTTTGGTTGACTTTGCAAAAATTAAACAAGCTTGTCTTAAATAATCAAGTTTTGAATTTTTAATTAATAAAAGTTTTTATCAATCTTTTGGTGGGTTTAATCAAATTTGTTAAATATGCATATTAGGTGTAACTAATAAACTTTGTATACTACTTTGATTTAATCCAATTAAATCAAGACAAAAGTCTAACCACTTGATTAATTCAACTAATCAACTTTGTCTATCACTTTGATTTAATACAATTAAATCAAGACAAATATACCTATTATTGCATATTTTGTAATTACCAAAATATCATTCAATGTAGAGATATTTATGAAATTATAATAAAGTCCTTATGTGATTATAAATTTGGACTAGAATTAGCATTTAATTTACCTGTAGCAATTTTCTTTTATTTTTAAATAATTTCCCAACAGAAGTGAGGGTAAAAGATATGGCGGGTGGGAGACCCGGATATTTATTTCATCCGGAAGATCCGATGGAGGGCCCCGTGAAAAGATAAAACACTAGCTCCAACTCTTCCTATAAATTCACACACACACAAAATAAAAAGCCTCACAGTCGTTTTCGTCCCCATTTCTATAAATCCATAATAACTAGGGTTCCATCACTATGCTCTACTCTGTTACAATTTTGTTTATTTAATTTTAAAATTTATTAAAACATTTTCTTTTTGACTCAGTTTCAAAATGGTTTTTACCAAAAATTTAAAATCGAAGATAGCAGTGATGACTCAGTAAATTCAAGCTCAACAGACCGGAATGCATGATTCTCTTGTTGAGAACTTTGCGTGTCGACAACCCCACTGAACTGAGCGATCTAATTTTCTTTTTAATTTTTTGTTAAAATGTTTTATAACTTTTATAGCCACCATTGAGTAATCTTTTTTCCCACTTGTTAAAAAAAAAAAAAACACCTGATCTGAGATATTCATTTATCAAATGAAGCTGAAGTATTTGATTTGCTTCTGAATCTGATTTTCACTGTTTAACAATTTTGAACAAAACTTCTTTTGATTTATGTTTTTTCATTTGATAATTATCATATTTATTTTAGAATGCATGTTTTTGACTGTATGATGTGGCATGAATTGAGTAATTTGTGTACTGAATCTTAATTGAAATGGTCATGTGATTGAAATATGGAAAAATCTTAGGACACCTTCCTATAAAAAAAAGTTAACCGCAATCGCAATAGCATTTGTTCAGGATGATCTGATTAACTATGTCTCTCTTCACACTTGAAATGGGATTTGAATATCCTTATCCTTTTTTTTAAAGCTATTTTTCTTCCATATATTCTATAAGTACGTATATTCGGAAAATTGTTAGTTAAGGAAAATCACACCTTCAATTGTTGTATTGACTTTATAGTCCTTAAATAATTCTTCTTAATTAAGTCACTTTTCATTTAATTTTCAAATAAATTTTTATTATTTTTGAATAGTTTTTAGGTTATTTAAGTCATCAATAACTCAAATTAACAGAAATATTAAATGATAGATATTAAAATTTATATTTTCAAAATTTGAAGGACTAAAAAATATATATATATTTATATTTTTTAGTAATGTGGGAACTCATGTTGTCAAACTACCACTACCTGATAATGGCTTAATCATAAAATCATCCGTTGTCTTTAATTTTTACAAGAAATATATTTATGAGATTCGAACTCAAAACTTATGTAGGCATTAAAATATCGTTATTACAATTTATATAGTTGTATTTTATTTTATATTTCTTTTTATATATTAATAAAAAAAAATTAGAAAATCTAGAGCAAAAATTGTGAATATTAAATACGGCGGCCGCATTTGGCAAACAAAAATCCAGCGCAAAACAAACAGAAAAAAAAAATCATAAAAATGCTGAATATTTCTTGAATATTACCTCTTTTATTTCATATCTAAATTTTGTTAAAAACAACATTGCTTTCAAGAATTAGAAAAAATAAAAATAAAAATTCAGCATCAGCTTGCTTTGATTGATAGCGGTCAAGAAAATAATTCAAATAAAAATTGCAGTGGTCCATAACTTAGTATGTGGTCCATAAAAATTGCAATTAAGAAAATAAGTCATTTCATCGTGATCAGATGTTTATTGCCCAGTTGATATAGCTTTTAGTTTGGGAACGTCAGAATTTGTGAAGTAAATGTGTATTAACATTTGTTTGAATTATGTATGGCAACGGGCCGGGCTTGTAAAAGCCCGGCCGGCCCGAGCCCGGTTGAAAAAAAATTGGCCCGGCCCGGTGCGATTTATTAAAAAAAAAATTGATTTTGGCATTATTGCCAATTGCTGCCTTTTTCTTCAGTTTGTTGTGTCAATTAATCATCACCAAGTTGAAAATAAAGTGTAATATTTTCGGTTTGATAATAACAATGACAGTGCCGTAATAACAATGATTGTTGTTGTGATTAAACACACAATAATAGAGGTGATTGGAGAAAAAACTCTTCTTTTATATTACTCACAAAAGAATTACAAAGCTTACAAATCAAAGCTTTACAAAAAACTCTCACACCACTTTACTCTCTATTCTCACTCAATTTGGGATTACTGGGATAATTTTATAATGGATTTAGGGCTCCTTATATAGTGCCCAAACCGTGTGCTACAGTGTCACACGGTTTGGGCAGTTGGCAACTTTGCCAACTTTCAAACTTTGCAGCTGGCAATGGCAACACATCACACCATCTTTCGGTGTGATTTGGATTTGCATGCAAGTTGCATGCACAGCTCTGCACAGAGCTGTCTTCAACAAATCTCCCCCTCGGTGAAGATTTCTCCAAAATCTGAGCCGACCATTAATCATCCAAACCGGATCCTCAAAGGATCCTCCCCTGGCTGCATCTGAATGACTGCCTACGTACCCTGAGTTGGGATCAAGCCAATCGTAGTTCTCTGAATCTCCACACTCTGACTATGTGGAGAGTTTTGTCATCCCGGCTATGGCATGACAGATTTCAAGCTTCTCCTTCGGTAAAACCTTCGTGAACATATCGGCACCGTTGTCGTCGGTGTGAATTTTCCTGAGTTCTAACAGCCTTGAGCTCAGGACGTCCCGTATCCAGTGATACCTCACATCGATATGTTTTGACCTCGAATGAAATGTGGAATTTTTACCGAGATAGATAGCACTCTGGCTATCGCAGTACAAAATGTACTTCTCCTGCTTGAAACCCAATTCCTGGACCAATGTCTTCATCCACAGCAATTCCTTGCAAGCTTCTGTAACTGCAATGAATTTCGCCTCTGTTGTAGAAAGTGCAACACACGTCTGCAACCTCGACTGCCATGCCACAGCTCCTCCTGAGAGAGTAATCAGATATCCCGAAGTAGACTTTCGGGTATCCACATCTCCTGCCATATCTGAATCGGTGTAGCCCATCAACACTGGTTTGTCAATGCTTCCAAAACATAACCTCACCTTGGATGTGCCTCGAAGATACCGCATGATCCATTTGATCGCATTCCAGTGTTCCCGTCCTGGGTTTGACATAAACCGGCTGACCAATCCAACTGCGTGTGCTAAGTCTGGCCTCGTGCACACCATGGCATACATAAGACTTCCCACTGCTGAGGTGTATGGAACCTGTTTCATTTCCTCATTCTCTGTCTCAGTAGAGGAACTCTGTTGTGTACTCAATCTAAAGTGGGTAGCAAGAGGAGTGCTAACCGCTTTAGCCTTGTCCATCTGGAATCTCTGAAGTACCTTCTCGATGTACTCCTCCTGTGACAAGTATAATTTCTTGGCTTTCCGATCACGACCGATCCTGATGCCAAGAATCTGTTTAGCTGGCCCCAAGTCTTTCATCTCAAAAGACTTACTCAGTTGCTGCTTCAAATTATCAATCTCGATTGATTCTGGCCAACTATCAACATATCATCTACATACAGCAGCAGTAAGATGATAAAGTCATCGTCAGAAAATTTCTGAACGAAAACACAATGGTCTGAAGTGGTCTTCTTGTATCCCTGCTCCCCCATAACTGACTCAAACTTCACGTACTACTGTCTCGGTTCCTGTTTCAAACCGTAGAGGCTTTTCCTGAGTCTGCACACATAGTCCCTTTTCCTCTGACTCTGAAGCCTTTTGGTTGCTCCATGTAAATTTCTTCTTCCAGATCTCCGTGAAGAAATGCGGTCTTGACATCCATCTGCTCAACTTCCAGGTCGAGGCTTGCTGCTAAGCTGAGTACTACCCTGATGGATGACATCTTCACAACTGGAGAGAAGATTTCATCAAAGTCAATGCCTTTCCTCTGATTGAATCCCTTGACGACTAGTCTGGCTTTGTACCGGGGTTATGAAGTATGCTCATGTTGCTTCACTCTGTACACCCATTGTTCTTCAAGCCCTTTTGCCTCTTGGCAATTTCACCAACTCAAAAGTGTGATTGTCATGCAAAGATTTCATCTCATCTTGCATGGCATCCTCCCACTTTTCCCTGTCTTCTGTTTCCACAGCCTCCTGGTAGCTCTCGGGTTCTCCCCCGTCAATAAGCACACATACTCATATGCAGAGTATTTGGTTGAAGGTCGCCTCTCTCTGTCAGACCTTCTCTGTGGAACTGTTGGTGTAGCTTCTGGTACTGGTGGTTGATCATGATAATCATCTCTGGGAGCTTCATCACCCGTACCCTCCTTTCTGGGAACCTCATCTTCAACTCGTACTGGCACCGGTGTGTGTGAGGTTCTGGATTCACATTTCTGTATTGCTGGGACATTGTCTTCAATTCCTTTCGGATATCTTCTATGGTCTGGTCTTCAACAAAGACAACATCTCGGCTCCTGACGATCTTCTTCTCCACAGGATCATACAGTTTGTAGCCGAAATCATCCTGACCATAGCCAATAAAGACACACTGTCGCGTCTTCGCATCAAGCTTGGATCTCTCGTCCTTTGGGATGTGTACAAAAGCTTTGACACCCAAAGACGTGTGCAAGTGTTGGTATGACACTTCTTTACCTGTCCAGGCTTGGTTAGGAACATTACCTTTCAATGCGACCGCTGAGGACATGTTCAAAACATGTACTGTTGTGTTGAGTGCCTCCCCCCAAAATGTCTTCGGCAGCTTGGCTTGTGACAACAAGCTTCTGACCTTTTCGCACAAGGTTCTGTTCATCCTCTCAGCTAGGCCATTCAGCTGAGGTGTCTTCGGAGGTGTCGTTTGATGTCGGATTCCTTGCATCTTGCAGTACTGATCAAACGGACCTCTGTATTCTCCACCGTTGTCTGTTCTGATGCATTTGAGTTTCTTACCGGTTTCTCTCTCCACCAGGGCGTGAAACTCCTTGAACACTCCCAACACTTGATCTTTTCTCTTCAAGGTGTATGCCCAGATCTTCCTTGAATGATCATCAATAAATGTCACAAAATACAGTGACCCACCAAGTGTTCGTGTCTGCATCGGACCACATACATCTGAATGTATAAGGTCAAGTACCTCCGGTTTCCGTTGAGGCGGGGAGCTCTGGAATGATACTCTGTTCTGCTTTCCAGCCATGCAGTGTTCACACTTCCGTAAGTGTGAGTTCTTCAATTCCGGAAGAACATTCCGCCTGCGTAGTATCTATCCTTGTTTGACTCATGTGACCGAGCTTTTTATGCCATAGCTCGGCTGCCTCATTACTGTTGACTGTATTTATGCTACTATTTGAAAGCTTAGCATGCATCAAATACAGGGTTGAATCTTTCTTACCTCGTGCCACGACCATTGATCCTTTAGTGAGCTTCCAGCATCTGTCACTAAAGGTGCTACAGAAACCTTCATCATCCAGCTTGCCTGTTGAGATCAGGTTTAACCGGATGTCAGGGATGTGCTTGACTCCCTTCAACACTAGCCTTGTCCCGTTCTCTGTTTCAAGGCAGATGTCTCCAATACCGACAGCTTTGGACTGTCCGTCATTCCCCATCCTTACAGCACCGTAGTCCCCTGGTGTGTAAGATGAAAAGAAGTCTCTGTGAGATGTGGCGTGTATGGAGGCGCCACTATCTATCACCCAACTGGTCTCGTGGCTGGCAAGATTCACAACATCTTCTTCATATATAATATGGAATTCTTTGGAGTCTTTTCGGTGGTAGTGGTAGCAACTCTTTCTTGATTAGAGTCGCCATCTCTCCTGGACTGCTCGTTCTTCAGTTTGTAGCAATCCCGCTTCATATGGCCTTTCTTTTTGCAGTGATAGCACTCAATATCTCTAGTTCTTGATTTCCCCCGGTTCTTGTCTGATTTACCTGGGCCTCGGCTTTTACTCCTCCCCCTTCTGGTGTTCTTCTCTGTCACTAAAGCTTCTGAGGTTGAGGTTGATGCTGACTCTTGCATTCTCGTCCTTTTTTCTTCCTCGAAGATCCTGGTCTTTGCCATCTCCATAGTGACTTTCCCATCTGCGGCTGAATTGATCACCGTAGATCTGAACGTTTCCCAAGATTCTGGTAACGTATTAAGAAGTATTAAGCCATTTACCTCATCTCCGAAGTCTATGCCCAATCCAGACAATTCTTTCATTGTTCCGAGGAAATCGGTTATATGGTCCTCCACAGCTGTACCTTCCTGGTATTTTAACCCCATCATCTTCTTGATGTAGTACAGCTTGTTGTTTCCAGTCTTTGCTCGGAAAAGCTCCTCCAACTTTCCCCATAAGACACGTGCATTTGTCTCTTCACTGACATGGTTCACGATACTGTCGTCGATCCACTGACGAATAGTACTGCATGTTTTCTGGTGAAGATTAGCCCACTTCTCATCGGTCATTCCTTCTGGTTTCTGCTCCAGAAATACCGATCCATCATAGTCCTTCACATACAGAAGGTCTTTCATCCTTCCTCTCCATGTGAAATAGTTTGTACTGGTTAATAAAACCATTTTTTCGTTGCCCCCTTCCATCACAAAAATTCAAAGTAGAATTTCAAAAAACGGACCTCACCGTTGCGTCCGGAATGGTCGAAAATGGTGGAAATGTTACTTCGTTTGTCAAAATCCGACACAGGGACCAAATTGCAAATTTCAGAAATTACAGGGGTCAAAGTACAATTTCCAAAAGTTCAGGGGCCAAAGTGCAATTACGGAAAACTTCAGGGACTAATATGCAATTTCCAAAAAGGTCAGGGACTAAATTGAAAGTTTCTGAAAGTATAGGGGCTAAATTGTAATTTCCAGAAAGTTCAGGGACATATCTGAAATTTACCAGGCACCGCTGACGTGGCAACTGAGCTGACGTGGCTGCTGACTGGATGCCACGTGTCTGCTGACTGTGTTGCTTACGTGTCCTGCTGACTGGGCTGCTGACTGTGCGTGACCTGCTGACGTGTCGCTGACTGGGCGCTGACTGGACGATGACGTGGCGGCTGACGTGTATCGTCTTCTTCCTTCAGCGGGCGCGTGCGGCGCGTGACTGCGCGTGGATCGCTCTCTGTCTGGCGCGTGCGGCGCGCGTGAAGCTTCGTCTGACCTCCGATTGATCGCCGGAAAATACCACCGTGGCTCGTTTTCGCCGTGAAAAGTCCGATGGTATGCTCAAAATCGATTTTTGACAACTTTCGTCGGAACCGAATTTCCGAACCGAAGCTCTGTTTCCGAGTTTGGGATCCCTCCGAGTAACCTTAGCTACTGATACCACTTGTTGTGTTAAACACACAATAATAGAGGTGATGGAGAGAAAAAACTCTTCTTTATATTACTCATAAAAGAATTACAAAGCTTACAAATCAAAGCTTACAAAAAACTCTCACACCACTTTACTCTCTATTCTCACTCAATTGGGATTACTGGGATAATTTTCTAATGGATTAGGGCTCCTTATATAGTGCCCAAACCGTGTGCTACAATGTCACACGGTTTGGGCAGTTGGCAACTTGCCAACTTTCAAACTTTGCAGCTGGCAATGGCAACACATCACACCATCTTTCGGTGTGATTTGGATTTGCATGCAAGTTGCATGCACAGCTCTGCACAGAGCTGTCTTCAACAATTGTGGGGTAAGCCCATTTGATCCTCTCAACTCTCAAGTCTCAAAGCAGTGTTGTAAGTTGTAACAGCAACACTAATGCCAAATAGTTTTGCATAATACCATCATGAACCAATTCAATACCAAAAATTTTACAAATTTCAACTACTTTGCGGTCAAAGGTAGAAAAAAAAAAAAAGAAATCAAAAAGAGATAAAACAATAGAATTAGAAGCATTATTCCAAGAAATTAGCTAACAATCCAAATATCAAAAGTTTCAACAATCACAAAACTTTTTTTTAAGAAATCAAAAAAGTTTCAAAAAAAAAAGAAATCGTATTTTTTTTAATTATTTAAGCCGGCCCGGGCCTCGGTCTGGCTCAATTTTTAGGGCCCGGCCCGGGCCAGGCCGGGCCGGTCCGGGCCCGGGCCTTTCTGCCATGCATAGTTTGAATTAAGAATTACAATGAGAGTCTTTTATATATGTATTATATAATTATTATATTAAATACACAACTACCATATTAAACACAACTACACGACTATTATATTAATTGTTTGGTTGAATATAATCTAACATCCCCTCAAACTCAAAATGATAGTGAGTAAATCAGATTGAGTTTGGAAACGAGGGTTGTGTAACAGTTAAGAAGAAAAGACTTGGTGAACAGATATACCTGTTTGGAGATAAAGACAAGGAGATAATACTTGTTTGGAAATAAGGACAAGAATATATGACCTGTTTGTAGATACGAACAAGGAGATAAGAGCTGTTTGGAGACAGAGACAATGAGACATGGACAATAAGATAAGACATGTTTGGAGACAGGGTCAAGAAGATAATATTTGTTTGGAGACAGAGATAAAGAGATAAGACCTGTTGGAGATAGCGACAAGAAGATAAGACCTGTTTGGACACATTGACAATGAGATAAGACCTGTTTGGAGACATGGATGATGACATATCCAGAGATCAGAACTCAAGCGTCTGATATCATGTGAGAATTTGTGAAGTAAATGTGTATTAACATTTGCTTGAATTTAGAATTACAATGAGAGATATTTATATAGACATTATATAAATAACGTATTAAATACATGTTGACGTCAGTGCATGTTTCATGCATGCAGTGTAGCATGGCTGGCATGCAAAAGCCAGCAAGCTGTAAACGTGTAGAGTGGCAACACGTTTTGCAACTGCCAACAATGTGTTGCAACAGTGCACACAGTTTTAGCACTATAAAAAGGGCTATAATCCATTAGTTTCATCATCCCAAATGTGTGAGAGCAAATAGAGAGTAAAGAGGTTTGAGAGTTTTTTGTAAGGTTTTGTATAAACTTTGTAATTCTTTTTTGTGAAATAAAGAAGAGTTTTCTCTCATTTCTCCTCTATTGTGTGAGTTTTTATCACAACAAGTGGTATCAAGAGCTAAGGTTCCACAGTGGGATCCCGAAACTCAAAAACAGAGGTTCGGTTCGGAAAACCGGTTCCGAAGAAAGTTGTCAAAAATCGGTTTTGAGCATACCATCAGTGTAGGCACTGCATTTTGGCATATAAGTCCCGATGATGAGTCTCGCATGGAGACACTACCTCTATAATTGTGGAAGTCGCGGGAAACGGACGTCAGAAGGGAATAGTCAAGAATTGACACATTGTTGAATTTAATTCGCTGGAGTAGCTTCGGGTTCGCTTGTTGGACCTCCGTTTTAAAACACACCCTTAACCAAAAACCCCAGAAACCATACACCAAGCCCATTTCGCCCAAGCTCAATCCAAATAATTAAATCATATTTAAAACACAAATTAAATTAAATTAAATTAAATTAAATCTCATTCCAAAATTAAATAAATCCCCTTCCTAAATTAAAGAAATCCCATCAAATACTTTCCTAATTGACTTAAATTACATTCCCTAATTAAAAGATACAAATCAAATCATATCCCTAACTAAAAAAGAATAAATCAAATTAAATCAAATCATTTCCCTAATTAAAAGATTTTTCCTTATCAAATACTAATTAAAAATACCTCTCATTAATGCACAAATCCTTATCCTTCTCAAACAAGGAAAGTCCCCATCCCTTTGCCTATAAAAAGTGTAGGGGTTTTTAGGGGCGAAATCCTGTAACGCAGTGGAAACGGTGGAAAATCAAATAAACATATTTATTTAATTACCCAATAATTAAATTATGAAATAAAATTCAATAAATCAAATTTATGTGAATTTACCGAATTGCCCTTACACTTGGCATTTTGTTCATTTTAGTTCGAAATTGTTCAAATCAATTTTGGATGATTCTAAATCATTTCTAAGATGAACTTAACATGTCCTAAATGTCAAAACAACCAAAAGCAACAAAAATCCCAATTTTAAGTCATTTGGCCGAGAGCCTCCAAGGGGGGCATAATGTACATTTTGCACTTCCATGCTTCAAAACACATCAAGATGAAATCCAATCAACATAAGATTTCATATGTATCATATACACATCCAAATACATAACATAAATGAAAAGCCCCAAATTTGGATGAGGTCTTAAACCCTAATTTTTCAATTTCTTCAAATTGGATAAATTAGACCAAATTGGTTAAATCAATTACTTTAATCATGTTTCTTCCATCCATTTCAAGTCTAAACACAATGAAATAACTATAGATCAAATCTAGGTCATTTAAGAGTGGGTCAATAACAAGATGTTGCCCACAACAAGAGGAACAAATTACTCTCTAATGGAAGGTTGAAAATACTTACTATATTCCAAGCTTTTCTTAGATTTTCTTTCCTTTTCTCTCTACTTTCTTTGTTTTGTTTTTAATGGAGTTTTGATAAAGTGAATTTGGTATATCAAACCCTAAATGAAACAAAACAATATATACTTGTGCAAATTGTGCCTTGGCCGAATTTGGCTTTAACAAATACAAGAAATATTAATTTCATTTCATTTGAATTTCATTTAATTAACTTGTTAAAATATCTAAAACACTTTAAAGATATTTCTAATTAAGTCAACAAAGGCAACTTAGCCATTTAAAACATATCTAAATCTTAAGATATTTATATTTTAATTAATTTAATCATTTAACAATTAAATAAATAAATAATTAATTAATTAATCAAATACAAATATATTAAATAATGTATTATATTACATTAAATATTAAATACATATATACATTTATGATATTAGTCAAATATCTTAATTTGACTATTAATTAATGTGTATTTAAATTAATCAAGTATTAATGTAAATACACAATAATTAAGGAATGACTATCGGGTCCCTAAACATGTATTTTGCGTTTAACCTTTAAACGACTTTATAAATAATCAATATTATTTATAAATGTTGCTATAGTGCTCTACGAGTATATTTCATTATTGAGACTCTCTAGATTCAGGCATATCCGTCACAAAATCCAATTTCGTGTCCATAATTTATCCACCCGTAAATTATGACGATCACTGATAAACTCGCTGAATCATACCAGTCGAGGTCATGGCAAATGTTAATTCCTCCGTCACAGGTATCCGGATAAATCCCAAAGATATAGATGTAAACGTCAAATCTCTATAAGGATTATCCAGTCGACTATTCTATTAGCAATCTCAAAAAGAACATTTAGAACTAACTTCTAAATTGTACCACGGGCCCATGGATTTTATCTGATTGCTAATCATATGGACTACCTGTACTCTGATACACAGAACTGACGGATCATATCTTGATACACATAGGACACCCTGATGATCTATCTACACCCAACGAACAGGTGGATGTCTGATCTAAATAGATCGGTGACGTGACTGCCATCTAAGTGTAGAAGATGTCTATGTGCCCACAATGGCATCTCAAGTCTAAGAATCACAAGTGCTACTCAACCCGAGAAGATTCTTATTGACGTTGGTGTACCATCCATTAAGAATCTTCGGTGAGTCGTTCAATGTTTATCCGCTATAAACACCTACACGTCTATACTAGTCTCCAAGACTTATGGTTATTGAGAAACCATTGGAATCATATATTACAGTATACGACATGTACCGGTACCAACAGGTTTACTTTACTGACCAAGTAGTGTAAACCTTTACCAGGAACTGTCTGAGAATGACAACGTCATGATACAACTCAATGTCAGTTGCGACGCTTTTACAACTATACCAGACTAGTCATTCTAAGGTCATTACGTCTTTACCATATTTAAAGATACATTATATTATAGAAACTGCATATATTATTCAAATTAATGATGTTTACACAAGTATTCATAAAGACATACAACCGGGAATTGGCGCTGTAAGCACCAACCCAAACA
Organism: Zanthoxylum bungeanum; assembly: GCA_019454045.1. Classification (NCBI taxonomy): domain Eukaryota; kingdom Viridiplantae; phylum Streptophyta; class Magnoliopsida; order Sapindales; family Rutaceae; genus Zanthoxylum; species Zanthoxylum bungeanum. The sequence goes on along the minus strand of SKCR01033567.1, from coordinate 65,541 downwards.
AAAAGAACCCTTCACCAACACATTAAACCCCTAGCTGATTCACACAAAAAACACAAAAAAATAACCTAAGTGATTCACGCCACAAATCTCCCTGCACAACCAAACCCTTCATAGCCGCAAAACACCCATTGCCCATTGACCCCTAAAATTCACACTCTCACGCACCTGCCAACTTCACTCAAAACCCTTCACGCTTAGCCACCAGCTCCCCTTCACGCCTAGCCTTCATCAGCCCCACAGACTCCTCAACACGTTCAACCAAGTCACGCATATATTCAACAAATAGCCACATGCCTCTAACACCCTCAGACCTCACTCACAAACACAAATCACTCACGCACAGCCCTCACTCACAAACACAAATCACTCACGCACAGCCCTCACTCACGCACACAAACTGCACACACGCACATCCCTCACTCACGCACAAAAACTACACACTCACATACAGCCTTCACGCCACTGCCCTGACCAATCCTGCCTTCACGCAACACACCCTTGTACAAACAGCCCTTCACGCCTGGACTCTCACAGCCCTCCATTGCCTTCAAAAACAACAACAAATCACCCCTGAAAACTGCACCCTAAAATATCCCAAAAATGCACCTAAAAACTACCCAAAACTGCACCCTAAAATACCCCAAAACAGTCCACTAAACAGCAAAACTGCAAGCCTAATTCGTGACCAGAAACCGCAGCGAAATGGAGTAAAAAACAGCAGCCCAAACAGCGAAACAGCAAGGAAAAACTTTGAACCAGTGAACCAGAGGAGTTGCGGAGCATCAACCCTTCCGACGGCCGTGTAACGCGCTTTCGAAAGACGACTTAAGAGGTTAGACCTGATGGCACCTTCTTTATTTATTCTTTCATTTTTTTTTTATTTATTTTAATACTTTTTTGCATGTGAGTATTATGGATTGATGCATGATGAGAATTCCGGATGAACGGAATGCGTGTTCTCTTTTGTGGTATATCGGATGGAAACCCGGACGTAAATTCTGTAGCTGAATCTGAATGGACGGTAGTGCGGTTTGTACTCGGGATACAATGCCACGTACTACTTAAGAGACACACGTATTTCATTTCATCCAACCTTGTATTCGAGCACGATTTAGTCTAGTATGTGATTCAGTTATTTATTTTTAAGCATGAGTAGTTATTTGTTTTGCGTTTGGAATTTGCATTAGGTTTATATTGTTGTTTGCTTTTCGCATTATATAATTGAAATATGTTCATGAGATTGCCGTGTGTTATTGTGTGTTATGAGGACTTACTTTCCAAGCATGCTGTGGGACACAGAAACTGGGTGACGCATGCTGTCCCGGGCTCACGGCCCGGTCGGGAGTACGGAGTAGCCACGGGGGACTAAACCGGAGAATAATGGAGTCGCCACCCGGTGTGAACGGGAAAATGAGATTTAAGGCCGCACTCACCCCTCGCAAGGGAAGACCTCAAACAGTTGGGTTCGGAATGGTCCATTACTTATGTCACTTGTAATGAAAGGATTTGTGTAATAATTTAATCAAGCTCAAGTAACACTTATTTCCAAGAGTATCATGCTTCTAAATCCATATGCACAAAAATAAAACTTACACTTAAATTTGCATATATTTCACATCTAAAATTGCATGCTTGAAAGTACATCAAAGTAGCAACGAACATACAACTTCATTGGCATATTGTATTCATGGAAACACAAGCACACACTAACCACACAAGCACACATAAAGGCGAATCAAATAATGGCGAACATTGATTTCATAGACATATCATAAACAAATAGCCATTACATGTCCATGCACAAATAAAAGAGTCAACTAAGTACATCATGCAAAAAGACACTTAAGGATGCAATTAGGCATTAAAGTAAGCATGCTATGACGTGGTGCAAAAGAAGATAACTAATATAGACACAAACACACATGTGAGCACTTTTCCAAGTGGTACGTGGAATTGTATCCCAAGTACAGACCGCATTACTGTCTATTCGGAATCGGCTATGGAATTTATGTCTGGGTTTCCATCCGATATACTACAAGAAATAATACTCAAATGCTATCATAACATGGATATATGAATTATACTACGTTAAGCCAAGACTAAGGTAAATGATGCAATCAATAGATGGAAGACACGGCAAATATCGTGGTAAAGGTAGCCTTTTAGGCTCTTCTTCCCCCAAATGGAGAACCTTTTAATCCAACACAATAAGCCCATGCGCCTTTCATTACAATGCGTACAAAGACAATGATAACTATATGAAACTTCGTATACCCAATTGAACATATCTTACATTCAAACGAATATACATCAACCGGCGCGGCAAAGCATCGTGGTAAATGATTTTAACCCCTCCAAATAGGGGACCTTTAATCCGACTTACTAAGCCCATGCACTCGATCGTATCATGCATACAAAGAATAAAGACAATAATATCAAACTTAGTATGTCCCGATTGGACATATCTTACATCCAACCGAACACACATCAACCGGCGCGGCAAAGTATCGTGGTAAAGGATTTTAACCCCTCCAAATATGGGATCTTTAATCCGACTTACTAAGCCCATGTGATCGATTGCGTCATGCATACAAAGATAAAGACAATAATATCAAACTTAGTATGCCCGATTGAACATATCTTACATTCAACCGGACACACATCAACATGCGCGGCGAAACATCGTGGTAAAGGGTTTTAACCCCTCCAAATAGGGGACCTTTAATCCGACTTACTAAGCCCATGCGCTCGATCGCATCATGCATAAACAAGTAACATGCGGAATTTAAATAACGAATACTAAATAAATCAAAGCAACATAAAACAAAAGAAGGAGTCGTTTACGCAAGCGGTACGTGGAGTTGTATCCCGAGTACAGATCATACTACCGTCCATTCGGAATCGGCTATGAAATTTATGTCCGGGTTTCCATCCGATATACCACGAGAGTTGACACATCTTTCATTTTATTCCAAGGCCACAACATACAATATTTCATAATTCATGCACTTTCTATCTATTCAAGGCCACAAAATGCTTCACTAAAAAATAATCATGCAAACGAAACTCAATAAATAATAAAAATACAATTGAAAACGAGTGTGAAAAATACCCTCAGGTCTAACCTTTTATGTCGACTTTCGGACTTGCGTTTCACGGCCGTCGGAAGGGCTATCACTCCGCAACTTTTTTGGTTCACTGTTTTTGCGTTTTACCTCGCTGTTTCGCTGCTCAAGCTACTGTTTTGACTCCGTTTTGCTGCTGTTTCCTCGCGGTTTTCTGCTTATTGTTTCAGGTCTATTTGTTCACTATTTTGGGTGGTTCGGGGACTGTTTTGGGGTATTTTAGTGTGCAGATTAGGGGCTGTTCCAGGGACTGGTTTACTCTCGGTTTACTCACTGTTTGGGGTGATTTGTTTACTGGTTTTGTGGGGTTAAGAGGTACGGTTTGTGGCTGTTCAGGGACTGGTTATGGAGGTAGTTTATGCGTGTATTTGAGGGGCCACTGAAGGGTCTATATGCGACAGTGAATTGGGCAGTGTATGAGGGGGGATTTATGCGCTGATTCAGGCAGTGTGTGAAGGAGCTTTATGCGTTGATTCAGGCTGTTGTGGAGGGTGTAGATGCATTAAAAACAAGGGCTGTTGTGGAGGGTGTAGATGCGTTAAAGGGCTGTTGGGGCAGTGGAGTTTAAGGCTGATGGAGGGTTTATTGATGCGTGATGAAGCAGTTCGTGGGGGGGCTTATTTGCGTGAAGTGGCTGGATGTTTGTTGAGGGTTTAGATGCGTGGACCGAGGGGCAGTTACGTGGGTGCAAGGTTATATGCGAGGGTTGTCCGTGTAATGAAGGAGCAAGCTTTATTTTTTTTTATTTTTTTGTTTGTTGTTTGTGCGTGAGAGAGAGGAGTGTGAATGGTGTGCATGTCTTGGTTAAGGTTGTTTATATAGAGAAGGGTTAGGGTTTCCCATTGTCTCACAAGGAAAAGATTTGATTTTGTGTTGAGCAAGGAAAGTCAAAGATTGAGGGGGGACAAATTTGGTTTAGATTAGGAAGTCAATATATGTGATTGGTTAGGATTAGGCATTTAATTTGTTAGATTATGAAGTCAATATTTTTAATTTGTTATGATTGATTTTAATTAGGCATGACATCTTTTTAATTTAGTATGTGATTTTGTTTAGTTAGGAAGTTAATATATTTGATTGTCCAAATTAGGTATGATTATATATTATATTTTATTTAATTGGTAAATGGCTTAAAATATTTTATTTAATTCAAATACATTATCTAATTAATATTTAATCTAATATTTTATTTAATTTGGGTGTGTATTAGGGAGAATGGGCGTGTGGGCCTTGGTTGGGGCGTGTGGGCCTTTGGTTGGTGGGTTTGGTTTGTGTGGACAAGGTGTGTGGGCTTGCGGGATTTTGGGTCAAGACCAAGGGGCTTGCGGGGATTTTGGGCCGAGGTTAGGTGATTTGTGAGTGGTTTAGGCCGGGAATAATTTTTAAAACGGAAAACCAACAAGTAACCCGAAGCTAAACCAGCGAACTTAATCTGAGTATGAGTCAATTCTTGACTCCTCCATTCCGACGTCCATTTCCCGCGGCTCCCGCGACTTAAAAGGTAGTGCCTCCAACTGAGACTCATCATCGTGTTACACATGCAAAAATGCAATGCCTACACACGCAAACTTAGACATAGGATTTATCTTTATGAACATGAACTAGATATAGGTTGTTCTTGAGCATGTTGCATAGATTCAGTTAGTTTATTGCACAAATCACATCATTACAAGTGGCATAAGTAAGGGACCATTCCGAACCCAACGGTTTGAGGTCTTCCCTTGCGAGGGGTGAGTGCAGCCTTAAATCACATTTTCCCGTTTCACACTATATTGCGACTCCATGTTATTTCTCCGTTTTAGTTCCCCCGCGGGCTATTCCGTACTCCCAACTAGGCCGTGAACCTAGAACAGCGTCGCCGATTTCAGTGTCCTACAGTCTGGCGACTTCACTGGGATAGAGAATTGGCCCCGAAATCATGCCTTGTGATGTTTATGATTTGTGCTTTAGTTAATCGTGTTTATCGTGGGTTGAAAAGGGGTTTAATCAAAGGCATTCTTAAGGTTAGGTAATGGTTTGGTGTCTTCCTTCATTCACTACCTTTCTATAAGGAAAAGCTGTGAAGGCACCTAGATAATCATATACTTGTAGCTTATTGTGGTGGACTAATTTGGAGGACTCGTTGTTTATTCCTGTCACCAAGGCGATAAGAGCTTAAGAGGCTTGGGTATTTAAGAGAGTTCGCTCCACCCTCCCTCTGGGAATCTACAATAGGAAATCCATTTGACAGTCAGTCATACACCATAACTCGTTGGCACGTACCTTAAGGTATAAAAAAGGTGCGCTCACTTGGTCGCTCGAACCCTTGAGTGGGGAGTCCTAGTTGTGGGCAATCATTCGTCAGCGAGAGCCTTTCTTCGCACTCCCATAAACCCGCATGTGAACCATAGTCATATACCCTATAGAAGTTGCCCCTTTATGCTTTTGATAACCACATGCATATTATATCTCATACATCGCACGTGTCGCATGCATCTCATGCATACACGCATCATGTTAACCCCGTGTCTTAAAAGCCATCATAGATATCCGTTGAGTTAGGAAAAAAGAAGACTTGTCAAATAAGAGTTTAGCAAATATGGATATCAGGGAAAAGGAAACCGAGGAACATAAAACTTTACGGCAATGATAGAAAGACCATCGGGGTGGCCTTCAAAAAAAAAAAGAAGAAAAAAAGAGACAAAAAAAAGAAAAAAAAAAGAAAAAAGAAAAAAAAAAAAAAGAAAAAAAACTGTTTGTTTTTAGTCCTTGATAGTTAGACATAAGTCCAATGATGAAATCGTTTGCTTTAGAGTGAAATCTTAGAAACGAAAAACTCCTGATGTGCTTTTATCTGATGCTTTGAGTAGTTGATCTATGCTAGACTCGTAAGCACTTAATTATAGGTTCTTAGCGGTGAAAACCTGAGTAGTTGGCAAGGTGACTAGTTGAAGAAATTGTAGGTCGGTGAATGACCGTTAGCTTAGATGTTTATCTTGATTTGATCATGTTATGATGTGTGGTATGGTTGAAAATGAAAGAAAAGTCTCTAAAGAAAATAATTGAACCACCTATAATCGATAAGCGTGAAGCTACCCCTGGGCGAGTATTAGGACCACCATGAGGAGAAATGCTACCTTAAAAGGTAGGTGTGTTGAAAAAAAAGAGAAAGAAAGCAAAAAAAAAGAGAAAAAGAAAAGAAAAGAAAAAAGAAGTTCAAAATGAAAAGAAAAAAGAAAGAGACAAAAGAGAAAGAAAACCATACCACATTGAGCACAGAAAAGCAACTGCAGGCATAATTGAGACATCTAGGTTGGTTTGACCCATCGATCCCAATTTTTTGACGAAATCATTGAGTTGGCTCACCTGGGGATGAATCTGCAAAGGAACCTTTGCACACACACACTTTGAGTCTGGCTTAGATCATTTATTCAAAGACTTGGATTTGAGTTGCGTTGAATGTTTTGAAGGTTATCTGGTTTCATTACTGAGCATTCTTTGAGGGAAATAATATGTGTAACTATTGGGACTATTTTGTAGAATGTGATATAGTATGATGATATGGAATGCCACATCACGTGGTTCACCTTAACCTATTACAAGCAGCGAAGAGCAGAAATCTAAATCAAGACTGGGGGCGACCAGTCTACCACCCCGCAAATAAGGGAAACAACGAGATCTTGAGCCATGAGACAAAAGAGAACCAACCAATCACCAGAAGTGAACTGGCAGAAGGAAATTGCAAGCAGACCCAGGGGACAACCAAAGACTTTTGTAGGCAAGAAGGACCGAAGAGCACAAGGAAGACCTAACCCATCGGAATAGTAAACACATTCATGTATACACGTCATATACACACAATCTTTGTCTTGTTTTGTTCACATGTTTTAAAGAAAATGAGAAAGCGGCAAATGCAAGCCAACCAGAAACAGCAACATAGCATCATCAGTTTCGGGAATGAATCCCAGGGCCGAGGCCCAGACATCATCAGTGTCAGTTTTGGGGATACGTCACATGGTTGAGGCCCACACATCATCAGAAAGCCGGGAATAACACTCCGAGAATGGAGCATGGTTCGGAAATGAACAAGCCGGGAATGGCACTCCGAGAATGGAGCACGGTTTGAGAATGAACAAGCCGGGAAAGGCACTCCAAGAATGGAGCACGGTTCGGGAATGAACAAGCCGAGAATAACACTCCGAGAATAGAGCACGATTCGGGAATAACACTCCGAGAATGGAGCAAGGTTCGAGAATGGACCACATCACAGTAACGGTTCGGGAATAGACCACCTCACAGTAATGGTTCGGAAATGGACCACCTCACACAGTAACGGTTCGGGAATGGACCACCTCACAACACGGTTCGAGAACGAACCATCACATCAGCAATGCCTCAGGGATGAGGTTCAGTATGCCGAGAATGGCATTTCAAGGAAGGAGCATGGGTCGAGGCCCACATAAGTATCAGTTCAGGGTCGAGGCCCACTACATCATCAGTTTTTCGGGAAGAAAACCAAGGGTCGAGGCCCACACTATCAGCAGTTCGGGAATGAATCCCATGGTCGAGGCCCACATTATTAGCAGTTTCGGGAATGAATCCCAGGGGAATGAATCCCAGGGTCGAGGCCCACATCGTAATAGTTTTGGAATGAATCCCAGGGTCAAGGCCCACATCGTCAGAGTTTTGGAAGGAATCCGGGAATGAATCCCAGGGTCGAGGCCCACATCAGCAGAGTTTTGGAATGAATCCGGGAATGAATCCCAGGGTCGAGGCCCACATCATCAGAGTTTTGGAATGAATCCCAGGGTCAAGGCCCACATCGTCAGAATTTTGGAATGAATCCAGGAATGAATCCCAGGGTCGAGGCCCACATCGTCAGAGTTTTGGAATGAATCCCAGGGTCGAGGCCCACATCAGCAGAGTTTCAGGAATGAATCCCAGGGCGAGGCCCACAATAGCATCAGTATCAGTCTTGCCGGGTATGGCACTCTGAGGGTGAGGCCCACATCATCATCAGTATCAGTCTTGCCGGGTATGGCATTCTGGGGGCGAGGCCCACAATAGCATCAGTATCAGTTTTGCCGGGTATGGCACTCTAGGGGTGAGGCCCACATCAATATCAGCTTGGGGCGAGGCCCACATCAGTATCAGCTTGGGGCGAGGACCACATCAGTATCAGCTTGGGGCGAGGCCCACATCAGTATCAGCTTAGGGCGAGGCCCACATCAGTATCAGCTTGGGGCGAGGCCCACATCATCAGTTTCAGGGCGAGGCCCACATTGTCAGCGGTATTGGGATGCGTCCCAAGGTTGAGGTGCCCCCGTTGTCTGTTGCAGTTCCGGGATGCGTCCCAGGGTCGAGGGCCCACTACATCATCAGTTGTAGTTCCGAGATGCGTCCCAGGGTCGAGGACCCACTACATCATCAGTTTGAGGGCGAGGCCCATATTGTCAGCGGTATTGGGATGCGTCACAAGGTCGAGGTGCCCCCGTTGTCTGTTGCAGTTTCGGGATACGTCCCAGGGTCGAGGGCCCACTGCATTATCAGTTGTTGTTCCGGGATGCGTCCCAGGGTCGAGGACCCATTACATCATCAGTTTGAGGGTGAGGCCCACATTGTCAGCGGTATTGGGATGCGTCCCAAGGTCGAGGTGCCCCCATTGTGGGTTGCAGTTCCGGGATGTGTCCCAGGGTCGAGGCCCCACTGCATCATCAATTGTAGTTCCAGGATACGTCCCAGGGTCGAGGACCCACTACATCATCAGTTTGAGGGAGAAGCCCACATTGTCAGCGGTATTGGGATGCGTCCCAGGGTCGAGGTTCCCCCATTGTCGGTTGCAGTTCCTGGATGCATCCAAGGGTCGAGGGCCCACTGCATCATCAGTTGTAGTTCAGGGATGCGTCCCAGGGTTGAAGACCCACTACATCATCACTTTTAGGATGTGTCTCAGGGTCGAGGGCCCACACATCGGTTGCAGTTCCGGGATGCATCCCAGGGTCGAGGGCCCACTGCATCATCAGCACAGTTCACATTCGATGGTTCGGGAACAAAGCCCAGAGGTCGAGACACCTCGCCACCATACCAATTCAGTTCAAAACAACAGGCAAGTCAGGTGGCAGCTGGCGAGCCATGAATTTATTCATCATCACTTTTAGGATGTGTCCCAGGGTCGAGGGCCCACACATCAGTTGCAGTTCCGGGATGCGTCCCAGGGTTGAGGGCCCACTGCATCATCAGCACAGTTCACATTCGGTGGTTCGGGAACAAAGCCGAGGGGTCGAGGCACCTCGCCACCATATCAACTCAGTTCGAAGCAACATGCGAGTTAGGTGGCAGCTGGCGAGCCAGGTAAGTAAAAATGCATTGCATAAACTTTGATAGGATTGTCATTGTCACACACTGCACAAGTCCCATCAAAGTAGGGGCGACTGTAGGCACTGCATTTTGGCATATAAGTCTCGATGATGAGTCTCGCATGGAGACACTACCTCTTTAATTGTGGAAGTCGCGGGAAACGGACGTCGGAAGGGAATAGTCAAGAATTGACACATTGTTGGATTTAATTCGCTGGAGTAGCTTCGGGTTCGCTTGTTGGACCTCCGTTTTAAAACACACCCTTAACCCAAAACGCAATAAAACCATACACCAAGCCCATTTCGCCCAAGCCCAATCCAAATAATTAAAACATATTTAAAACACAAATTAAATTAAATTAAATTAAATCTCATTCCAAAATTAATAAATCCCCTTCCTAATTAAAGAAATCCCATCAAATACTTTCATAATCCACTTAAATTACATTCCTTAATTAAAAGATACAAATCAAATCATATCCCTAACTAAAAAAGAATAAATCAAATTAAATCAAATCACTTCCCTAATTAAAAGATTTTTCCTTATCAAATACTAATTAAAAATATCTCCCATTAATGCACAAATCCTTCTCCTTCTCAAACAAGGAAACTCTCCATCCCTTTTCCTATAAAAAGAACCATTCACCAACACATTAAACCCCTAGCTGACTCACACAAAAAAACAGAAAAAAATAACCTAAGTGATTCACGCCACAAATCTCCCTGCACTACCAAACCCTTCATAGCCGCAAAAGACCCACTGCCCATTGACCCCTAAAATTCACACGCTCAGGCACCTGCCAACTTCACTCAAAACCCTTCACGCTTAGCCACCAGCCTCCCTTCACGCCTAGCCTTCATCAGCCCCACAGACTCCTCAACACGTTCAGCCAGTCACGCACATATTCAACAAATAGCCACACGCCTCTAACACCCTCAGACCTCACTCACAAACACAAATCACTCACGCACAACCGTCACTCACAAACACAAACTGCACACACGCACAGCCCTCACTCATGTACACAAACTACACACTCACATACAGCCTTCACGCCACTGCCCTGACCAACCTTGCCTTCACGTAACACACCCTTGCACAATCAGCCCTTCACGCCTGGACTCTCACAGCCCTCCATTGCCTTAAAAAACAACACCAAATCACCCCTGAAAACTGCACCCTAAAATATCCCAAAACTGCACCTAAAAAACTACCCAAAACTGCACCCTAAAATACCCCAAAACAGTCCACTAAACCGCAAAACAGCAAGCCTAATTCGTGACCAGAAACCGCAGTGAAATGAAGTAAAAAACAGCAGCCCAAACAGCGAGGAAAAACTTTGAACCAGTGAACCAGAGGAGTTGCGGAGCATCAACCCTTCCGACGGCCGTGTAACACGCTTCCGATAGACGACTTAAGAGGTTAGACCTGATGGCACCTTCTTTATTTATTATCTTTCATTTTTTTTTATTTATTTTAATACTTTATTGCATGTGAGTATTATGGATTGATGCATGATGTGAATTCCGGATGAACGGAATGCGTGTTCTCTTTGTGGTATATTGGATGGAAACCCGGACGTAAATTCCGTAGCCGAATCCGAATGGACGGTAGTGCGGTTTGTACTCGGGATACAATGCCACGTACTACTTAAGAGACACACGTATTTCGTTTCATCCAACCTTGTATTCGAGCATGATTTAGTCTAGTATGTGATTTAGTTATTTATTTTTAAGCATGAGTAGTTATTTGTTTTGCGTTTGGAATTTGCATTAGGTTTATATTGTTGTTTGCTTTTTGCATTATATAATTGAAATATTTTCATGAGATTGCCGTGTGTTATTGTGTGTTATGAGGACTTACTTTCCAAGCATGCAAACTTAGACATAAGATTTATCTTTATGAACATGAACTAGATATAAGTTGTTCTTGAGCATGTTGCATAGATTCGGTTAGTTTATTGCACAAATCACATCATTACAAGTGGCATAAGTAATGGACCATTCCGAACCCAACGATTTGAGGTCTTCCCTTGCGAGGGGTGAGTGCGGCCTTAAATCACATTTTCCGGTTCACACAGGGTGACGACTCCATGTTATTTCTCCGGTTTAGTTCCCCCGCGGGCTATTCCGTACTCCCAACTAGGCCGCGAACCTAGAACAGCATCACCGATTTTTGTGTCCTACAATCAGCTTTTTCACGGCGAGACGAGCACGGTGGTATTTTCCGGTGATCGATTGGAGCTCCCAGGACACCGCACACGCCGAACAGAGACTGTCTCACGCGCTCCCACGCGCTCCACGCTAGCTTTAGCTTGAAGACGCTGAGTCAGCGCCACATCAGCTTATCAAGCACAGTCAGCAGCCCAGTAAGCAGGACACGTCAACAACCCAATCAGCAGCCACGTGTCACCCAGTTAGCGACACGTCAGCGCCACGTGTCTGCCACGTCAGCAAAATTTTGGTAAATTTCAGAAAGGTCTCTACACTTTTTCGAAATTATATTTTAGTCCCTGAACTTTCTGAAATTGCACTTCGGCCCCTGAACTTTCAGAAATTACACTTTGACCCCTGTAATTTCTGAAATTTGTATTTTGGTCCATGTGTCGAATTTTGACAAACGAAGTGTCATTTCTACCATTTTCGACCATTCCGGACGCAACAGTGAGCTCCGTTTTTTGAAATTATGCTTAGAATTTTTATGATGGATGGGGGCAATAGAAAAATGATTTTGTTGACTAGCACAAATTATTTCACATGGAGAGGAAGGATGAAAGACCTTCTATATGTGAAGGATTATGATGGATCGGTATTTCTGGAAGAGAAACTAGAAGCAATGTCCGAAGAAATGTGGAACAATCTTCACCAGAAGATATGCAGTACTATTCGTCAATGGATCGACGATAGTATCGTGAACCATGTCAGTGAAGATACAAATGCACGTGTCTTATGGAGAAAGCTGGAGGAGCTTTTTCGAGCAAAGACTGGCAACAACAAGTTGTACTACATCAAGAAGATGATGAGGTTGAAATACGACGAAGGTACAGCTGTAGCTGACCATATCAATGATTTCATCGGCACAATAAAAGAATTGCCTGGATTGGGCATAGACTTCGGTGATGAGGTAAATAGCTTAATACTCCTAAATACGTTACCGGAGTTTTGGGAAACGTTCAGATCCACGGTGATAAATTCAGCCACAGATGGGAGAGTCACACTGGAGATGTCAAATACCAGAATCTTCGAGGAAGATAAAAGGACGAGAATGCAAGGGACGGTATCAACCTCAACCTTAGAAGCTTTAGTGACTGAGAAGACCAACAGAAAGGGAATGAGTAAAAGCCGAGGCCCAAGTAGATCAGACAATAACCGAGGTAAATCAAGAACAAGAGATATTGAATGCTACCATTGCAAAAAGAAAGGTCATATGAAGAAGGATTGCTACAAATTAAAAAACGAGCAGTCCAGAGACAACAGAAGAGATAATGACTCTAACTAAGAAAGAGTTGCTACTGCCACAACCGATAAAACCTCCAAATAATTCTTCATTATCTAAGAAGAAAATTTTGTGAATCTTGCCATCCACGAGACCAGTTGGGTGATAGATAATGGCGCCTCCATACACGCCACATCTCGCAGAGACTTCTTTTCATCTTACACGCTAGGGGACTACGGTGCAGTAAAGATGAGGAATGATGACCAGTCCAAAGCCGTCGGTATTGGAGACATCTGCCTTGAAACAGACAACGAGACAATGCTAGTGTTGAAGAGAGTCAAGCACATCCCAGACATCCGGTTAAACCTGATCTCAACAGGTAAGCTGGATGATGAAGGTTTCTGCAGCACCTTTAATGACGGCACCTGGAAGCTCACTAAAGGATCAATGGTGATAGCTCGAGGTAAGAAATATTCAACACTGTATTTGATGCATGCTAAACTTTCAATTAGTAGCATAAATACAGTCAATAGTAATGAGGCATCCGAGCTATGGCATAAAAAGCTCGGTCATATGAGTCAAACGGGGATGGAAGTACTATGCAGAAGGAATGTTCTTCCCGGGTTGAAGAACTCACACTTACAGAAGTGTGAACACTGCATGGCTGGAAAGCAGAACATGGTGTCCTTCCAAAGCTCCCCGCCTCAATGAAAACCGGAGGTACTTGATCTCATACATTCAGATGTATGTGGTCCGATGCAGACAAGAACACTTGGTGGGTCACTGTATTTTGTGACATTTATAGATGATCATTCAAGGAAGATATGGGTATACACCTTGAAGACAAAAGATCAAGTGTTGAGGGTGTTCAAAGAGTTTCATGCCCTGGTGGAGAGAGAAACAGGCAAGAAACTGAAATGCATCAGAACAGACAATGGTGGAGAATACAGAGGTTCGTTTGATCAGTACTGTAAGATGCAAGGAATCTGACATCAAACGACACCTCCCAAGACACCTCAGCTGAATGATCTAGCTAAGAGGATGAACAGAACCTTGTGCGAAAGGGTCAGAAGCTTGCTCTCACAAGCCAAGCTACCGAAGACATTTTGGGGGGAGGCACTCAACACAACCGTACATGTTTTGAACATGTCCCCAACAGTTGCACTAAAAAGTAATGTTCCTAATCAAGTCTGGACAGGAAAAGAAGTGTCATATGATCACTTACATGTCTTTGGGTGCAAAGCTTTTGTACACATCCCAAAGGACGAGAGATCCAAACTTGATACAAAGACGCGACAATGTGTCTTTATTGGCTATGGTCAGGATGATTTCGGCTATAAACTGTATGATTCTGTTGAGAAGAAGATTGTCAGAAGCCGAGATGTTGTCTTCGTTGAAGACCAGACCATAGAAGATATCAGAAAGGAAATAAAGATAATGCCCCAGCAATACATAAATATTATTGTGAATCCAGAACCTCATATACCTGTGCCAGTACATGCTGAAGATGAGGTTCCCAATCAGGAGGGTACATGTGTTGAAGCTCCCAGAGATGATGATCATGATCAACCACCAGTACCAGAAGCTACACCAACAGTTCCACAGAGAAGGTCTGACAGAGAAATGAGACCTTCGACCAAATACTCTGCATATGAGTATGTGCTGCTTACTGACGGGGGAGAAACCGAGAGCTACAAGGAGGCTGTGGAAACAGAGAACAGGGAAAAATGGGAGGAAGCCATGCAAGATGAGATGAAATCTTTGCATGACAATCACAGTTTTGAGTTGGTGAAATTGCCAAAAGGCAAACGGTCTTTGAAAAACAAATGGGTGTACAGAGTGAAGCAACAAGAACACACTTCACAACCCCAGTACAAAGCCAGATTAGTTGTCAAGGGATTCAATCAGAGGAAAGACATTGACTTTGATGAAATCTTCTCTCTATTTGTGAAGATGTCATCCATCAGAGTGGTACTAAGCTTAGCAGCAAGCCTTGATTTGGAGATCGAGCAGATGGATGTCAAGACCGCATTTCTTTACGGTTTGAAACAGGCACCTAGATAGTGGTACGTGAAGTTTGAGTCAGTTATGGGGGAGTAGAGATACAAGAAGACTACTTCAGACCATTGTGTTTTCGTTCAGAAATTTTCTGACGATGACTTTATCATCTTACTGCTGTATGTAGATGATATGTTGATAGTTGGCCGAAATCAATCGAGGATTGATGATTTGAAGCAGCAATTGAGTAAGTCTTTTCAGATGAAAGACTTGGGGCCAGCAAAACATATTCTTGGCATCATGATCGGTCGTGATCGGAAAGATAAGAAATTATACTTGTCACAGGAGGAGTACATCGAGAAGGTACTTCAACGATTTCAGATGGACAAGGCTAAAGCGGTTAGCACTCCGCTTGCTACCCACTTTAGATTGAGTACACAACAGAGTCCCTCTACTGAGATAGAGAAGGGGGAAATGAAACAGGTTCCATACACCTCAGCAGTGGGAAGTCTCATGTATGCCATGGTGTGCACAAGGCCAGACCTAGCATACGCAGTTGGATTGGTCAGCCGTTTTTATGTCAAACCTAGGAAAAGAACACTGGAATGCTGTCAAATGGATAATGCGGTATCTACGAGGCACATCCAAAATGAGATTATGTTTTGGAAGCAACAAACCAGTGTTGATGGGTTACACCGACTCAGATATGACAGAAGATATGGATACCGGAAAGTCTACTTTGGGGTATCTAATTACTCTCTTAGGGGGAGCTATGGCATGATAGTCAAGGTTGCAGAGATGTGTTGCACTTTCTACAACAGAGGCAAAATTCATTGCAGTTACAGAAGCTTGCAAGGAATTACTGTGGATGAAGACGTTTGTCTAGGAATTGGGTTTCAAGCAGGAGAAATACACTTTGTACTGCGATAGCCAGAGTGCTATCTACCTTGGTAAAAATCCTATTTTTCACTCGAGGTCAAAACATATCGATGTGAGGTATCACTGGATACGGGACGTTTTGAGCTCAAAACTGTTAGAACTGATAAAGATTCACACTGATGACAATGGTGCCGATATGTTCACAAAAGTTTTATCGAAGGAGAAACTTGAAATCTGTCGTGCCATAGCCGGGATGACAAAACTCTCCATATAGTCAAAGTATGGAGATACAGAGAACTACGATTGGCTTGATCCCAACTCTGGGTATGTAGGCAGTCATACAGATGCAGCCAGGGGTGAATCATTTTGAGGATCCGGTTTGTGTGATTGATGGTCAGCTCAGATTTTAGGGCAAATCTTCACCGAGGGGGAGATTTGTTGACGTCAGTGCATGCTTCATGCATGCAGTGTAGCATGGCTGGCATGCAAAAGCCAGCAAGCTGTAAACGTGTAGAGTTGGCAACACGTTTTGCCAATTGCCAAAACGTGTTGCAACAGTGCACACAGTTTTGGAACTATAAAAAGGGCCATAATCCATTAGTTTCATCATCCCAAATGTGTGAGAGCAAATAGAGAGTAAAGAGGCTTGAGAGTTTTTTGTAAAGTTTTGTATAAACTTTGTAATTTTTTGTTTTGTGAAATAAAGAAGAGTTTTCTCTCATTTCTCCTCTAATATGTGAGTTTTTATCACAACAATACACAACTACATAACTATCATATTAATTGCTTGATAATCTAACAGTGACCATTTATATAACTAACAAACCCATCACTACATGCTGCAGTTATAAAAATGATTTCGTACATTTTTTGAAAGAAGCACGCAACTGAAAAGTGATGTATTAAAGAAGTCGACAGGGAGAAGTGATGAACTAACTCATATAAGATTGTTTAAAAAAAGGTACATGAATCTAAAATATGACGAATACGTTAAGAAGATTTTATCGACTCTTTATAAACACATTTGGCGAAATGAGTTGGGATGTCACATGTCAATTTTGCATTTAAACTCATCAAGCCAAACATCTGACTGACTAGACAGTTTTTGCATTATTCAGTCATGAGTGACATGCAAGATGCTTTACTTTTCCTCATCTGTCTAGCCAGCTCCATCATCTTGGTTCGAACCATCTTGGCCAAAACTCAGAGCAGCTCTCGTCTTCCACCGAGTCCACGGTGGCTACCAATCATTGGGCACATGCACCTCCTCGGTCCTGTCCTCCCCAAAGCTTTTCACAATCTTTCAACCCGCTATGGCCCCTTGATTTACTTGTTCATCGGCTCAAAGCCATGCGTTCTTGTTTCCTCTCCAGAAATGGCCAAAGAATTTCTCAAAACAAACGAATCCAATTTCATGAACCGCCCCAAGACTGCCAATCTTGATTACATCACATATGGTTCAGCTGATTTTGCCACTGTGCATTACGGACCTTACTGGAAGTTCATGAAGAAGCTTTGCATGACTGGGCTTCTAGGCGGAAGAACCCTGGACCAGCTCCGACCCGTTAGAGAAGAAGAGACGAAGCGGTTTTTAAATCTAATGCTGAAGAAAGCTGAGGTCGGAGAGGCTGTGAACGTTGGAGGGGAGCTTATGAGGTTGACAAATAATATAATTTCGAGGATGGCTTTAGGACAGAGGTGTTCTGATAGTGAAGATGAAGCTGGTGAAGTGAGGAAGCTGGTTAAGGAGTTGAATGTGCTTGGTGCCAAGTTTAATCTTTCGGATACCATTTGGTTCTGTAAGAATTTTGACTTTCAGGGGTTTAAGAAGCAGATTAAGGATGCTCGTGGTAGGTACGATGTTATGATGGAGAGGATCATCAAGGAGCATGAAGAAGAGAGGACCAAGAGGAAGCAGAGTGGCTATGGAGGCGAAATTGTGAAGGATTTGTTAGATATTTTGTTGGATATTTATGAAGATAAGAATGCAGAGATGAGATTAACCAGAGAAAACATCAAGGCCTTCATTATGGTAATGTCAAAATCCTACAACTCAGATCAGCATCTAATCTAAGTTCTCGCATATGTTAACGATATTGATATTTTGAAGTGTTTGTGTATTACAGAATATTTTTGGGGCCGGAACTGATACATCTTCAATTACAATAGAATGGGGGTTATCAGAGTTAATCAACAAACCAGATGTGATGGAGAAAGCAAGACAAGAGATTGATTTTGTTATTGGAAAAAGCAGAATTGTGGAACAATCAGACATTGCAAACCTTCCATATCTGCAAGCTGTGGTAAAAGAGATACTAAGGCTTCATCCCACGGGACCTTTAGTGGTGAGAGAGTCATCCGAAGAGTGCACAATTGGTGATTACAGGATTCCAGGAAAGACTAGGCTGTTTGTTAACTTGTGGTCTCTGGGGAGGGACCCTAACCATTGGGAGAACCCGCTTGAGTTCAGGCCGGAGAGGTTTCTTAGCAAAGAATGGAGTGCAAAGAGCCAGTTCTTGGATATCAGGGGACAGTATTTTCATATGATTCCCTTTGGGAGTGGAAGAAGAAGCTGCCCTGGAGCTACCTTGGCATTACAGTTTGTTCCCACAACACTTGCTGCTATAATTCAGTGTTTTGAATTCAAAGTTGGTGATGGAGGGAATGGAACTGTTGACATGGAAGAGGGTCCTGGGCTCACTATTCCCAGGGCTCATTCCCTTGTATGTACTCCAGCGGCTAGGCTCAGTCCATTCCCATCAATCTGATTAAGCTCCTGTTCTATGTCTCATTCCAGTATGGTAGTTTAAGTTTGCAGGTTGAAGCCTAATGGCAGTTGCCAATAACGTAAATTACATCGTGATATAACATAGAGCACGCTCTTGTATCATGTAATTTCTTTAATTTGTCTCTTTTCGGTACAGGGGCCAGGGGGTTTCTTGGAACTTATCCATGCCTGAAGTCCTTTTTTCAGATAAGCTGAAAAAGCTTCTAGTGCAAGGAATTAATTACAGAATTATGGGATAGATGTAAAGCAATAAACCAATATTAAAACCTGAGGTCAACTTCAGTGCATAAGAAATCTAGGTGAAGAATGATAATTAATTGGGAGGATCAGATGAAATTCCTATAACAACCTGTTAATGACAAAAACTGATTTGTCACTGGAAGGACCACAAGTAGAAAAATTAAAATCATGAAAGCTTTCTTCAGTCTTATATTTTAATTGCCAACATTTCACATCATACAAATATAAAAATAAGGAATTTGAAATATCACTAGAGTTGTGAAACTAGCTAGCCAATCTTGGTGATAATGATGAACATTATAAAATGAAAGCTCAACCAATAGCATCCAAACAAGTTTGGTGAAAGGACATTATCATTCACCAAATCTTGACTAAGCCGGACATCTGATTGGAAGGAACACATACATTAACAAAAGCAGTGGGTAGGATATGAAACTTTCTGCAATTATAAATGATAAATATGAATATATTAATAACAGATTATAATTACAAATTGTATACATTTGTGTACAGTAAAGAACAAAAATTTCGGGAATAATAATAGGTGGCTTTCAAACAAAAAAATAACATAATGCTTGTAACCGTATGTAATGCACTAAGCCCCCAGTCTACAAGGCAAAGACTAAGCAATTTCTCAAAGAATTTGTTTAAATTTCCTTAATAAATCTTTTTTGTTGATATTGGTGAATGGATCTGGGTTACCCATGATGGGTCAACCCGGACCCCGTCCAGCCACATCAACAAGGTAAGTTATTGCTAGTTCCTTTTTAGCAACGTGTCGGAATCAACCGCTGATGTTGGGAGACAAACTGCCGAATGGTTTGAAAGAAGAAAATCTTTCATGTGACTGAGATTCACAGTTTTATGGGAACAAAACCCTTGCCACCCTGATTTTCTTCTCCTCTGTGGCACATGCATGGAAAGTTAATAAATTTCTTATGCAACTACCGCCTTTTGGCTCTTATAAAAAGAAGCCAAAGTTGATAAAACTAGATGATGTTGAAAAAGAGAATGAAATACAAATTTTTGTAAAACAAGTAAGTGCAATTATATTGTGATTTTGCATGATTTGATTCCCTACATATGTGATTAAGTTAATGACTAGTAGTACATATTAAGGTTTTATTTTCTTGGGATTTTAATGAATTTTATACAAATTTTGAATATGAATTTGTTCCATAATATGTAGGATATTTTCTAACATTGGTATCAGTAACGATGATGTATGTATTCTTGTTATTTTCCAAAACAATGCCGATCATGTATGAAAAATAAAGAAATTGTCATTTTTTTATATATTTTTTCCAGAATGAATTTCGTGCAACTTTAAGACTTTAATATCTTACTGTACAGTATTGCTAGTGGCATGTTGTAAGATGTTTTAAAAATTAGGACATCGATCTTTAATTCGATATATCATTTGCTTAATTTGGATTAAAATTGAGTAAGATATGAACCCTAAAAATTGGTCAGTCGAATATGATTTTACCTAAAAAATTATTCTCAGATAACAGAAATGACACGTCATCCGCATTCTTTGGTTTCAGTCGACATGTTGTCCGACCTAAGTGGCAAAACTAGTGTAGATCGTACGACATGTCACATGACCAACACTGAATCAGACGACATGTCGGTTGATTTTCTTAGGAAGCGGTTCATCCAAGTCAACCGACATGTCAGTTAATTGTATTTTCAGTAAATGGCAAGTCATACTATTTCGCCAGAATAAAACATGTCATCTTTTTTATATAACACGCACGAGCATGTATGGAGCGCGTGGGAGGGGTCACAGTGAGTGACGGTGCGTGAGAGCACGTGGCAGCGTGTGCTAGTTCCCATGGGTTGGTACCTACATCGATTTCTCCGGAAATTCTAATTCGTAATGATTGAATGTCTAATATTTTTTTGTATCAGTGTTCTCACCATGGTAATTCGTAATGATAAATTTATTTTATCACATAAACTTTGTGTTTATCTATTTTATTGAATATCTTTATGAGATTTATTGTTTCCAATGTGACTTTGTGTTTTCATTACACAGATTTTTCTTGTATTTGTTACAGGAAAATCATGTTGAGATATTCAAAAGGTGCAAGAAGGGTTATGACGACCGAACATAGAGAAAAATTGAACGATATGTTGTCTGAATTGGATAGATATCAGATGAGTGAAAGCGATGATATGATCTCTCATATCATCAAATTTAATGATATGTTACAAGAGTCAATTTGGGCAAGTAATTGGATAAGGTAGCCTAATAGGCTCAAATTGGTACGTAATGTCGAGATATTAACATCTCAAAATTTACCGAGTGACGACAATAGTAAAGAATAACCAAATATAACAATACGACACATAATTTATAGTGGTTCACCCGGTCAGTTAGACCTAACATGCTACATTCACTGTGGTTACTGAGTTTCACTATAG
Source organism: Zanthoxylum bungeanum (assembly GCA_019454045.1). NCBI lineage: Eukaryota > Viridiplantae > Streptophyta > Magnoliopsida > Sapindales > Rutaceae > Zanthoxylum > Zanthoxylum bungeanum. Next base: position 44,310 of record SKCR01033567.1, on the reverse strand, counting down.
TTAAATAACAAGAGGAAAAATCCTCAATTATAAGAACACACAATTGTTTAACTCACACTCACTCTTAAGGATTATAAAAAAATAAAATAAAATAAAATAAACACAAAAGAAAAATTCTACATAATGTTTCTCTCATTTTTATTTTCTCTTTTTTCTTTAATCACTCACACACACTTTTCTTGCACATTTTTCTTGTACACATACAATCTCAACCAAATTCCCTCAAACCACTCTAGATATTTTCTTTATATTTAATGAAAGAAACTCACAAAATTTTGGGATGCCTTAAGCTCTCACCAATGGAGCTATTTATAGGCAGGATTTTACACTACTCCAACCAATTGCATTTAATACCAACCAATTGCATTTTGTAACATCCCCGATACAAGAATGTTACCGGCAAGCAACAGATTCCACTGTCGCTTAAGCCTCTAACTCATGCATAAAGGGCACTTACTTTTATCTAAATACTATGCAATGTTTTACTCAATCACACATGAAACTTAATAACTTTTATAAACTTAACTGCGAGATCATGTAATCAAACATATGCATACATACATGTCTGTAAATATTTATAATATGTACACAACATCAATTGCAAGACAATGATACATCAAAACGACTTCCAGAAACTATATTCTATATGAACATAGATCTGGTAAGGTGGACCCGATGACTAATGACTGCAAGGTAGCACTTGTCCTCGAATGGGTCTCCAAAAGCATCACATGGCTCACTAAAAGAAGAAACCTACAAGAAAACTGGGAAGTGGTGAGGGGTGAGTCCTGAGGATCTCAGTGAGTGGAGCTACAAAGTAAGAAACTGAGTCAGTACATCTGAATAAAATCATTCAATATGAAATTGCTTTTGAAATCTTTACTTGAAAACTGGTTATTTTCTTTAAAGCTGAGAAAAGCTTTTCTGAATACTTGCTGTGAAAAATATCTCTGGTATTGTAGAAAACTTGACGCATGGGGGCGTTACGTATCGCCGTCCCCCAAGCCACAGAAGTAGAGCGGGTAGTGCTGATACATTCTACTACTTGACCCTGAAACTAGGGTCTAGGGGTGTTACGTATCGCCATTCCCCTAGACCTGAAATACGTGTGCACACGGTCTTCTGTCCGTCAATTCCATAAGTGAGAGCTGAGGTGGGTTTTTCCCCCATGCCTCGAAAATATCATAAAACTCATGCTTTTAAACTTTAAGAATTTCTAAACTTATTTGTACAAGAAATAATTGTAAATCAATAAGGCTAACGCCCTAAAATATTTAAATTAAATCTTAAACAATAACAAGTGAATACAAATCAATTTTGAGAGAAAAAACATCGACTCACAGATTGAAGCCCGATCAAGCTTCCTTCACGTCGCTGGAGGCGAACGCGGCTCCTGATGAGTATCTATATGGAATACACGAGGTTAGAATCACAAATTATAAAATATGGTTAAAAAACAAATTAAGTTCTTTAACCTAGTTGGACTATTCTCTTAGAACATTTCTATCCCCTTAAAGAAAAGTAAAATGAAATTCAGGCTCTTGGGTACGTATCACATTTTCTAAAAAAAAATTTGGTTTTTGGGTCGCGTCGCGACGCCAGTTCCCTTCGCGTCGCGACGCGCCCGTGCAAATCGTATGCACGTCTCTACCTTGATCGCGTCGCGACGTCTGCTTGGCACATCGTGACGCGACAACGTTAAGCAGATGCACTTCTCTGTCTCATTCGCATCGCGACGCGACGCCGATTCCAAGGACAAATTTTTACTCCTTCCTTAGTCACCCGCAAATCTCATTTCATGTCAACACCACAATCTCAACATATCCTAACCATCATAATTCACCCCCCAATCATCATCTTTCCACTAAAATCTCATCATTCACACTAAATGCCCTAACTAATATGAGGTATCAAAATTTACCCAAACATCAACTTCTAAATCAAACAATCATCATTATTGTAGGCATTGCGTTTTTGCATAAGTCTCGATGATGAGCCTCGTATGGAGGCACTACCCGATAAGTTGCGAAAGTCGCGGGAAACGGACGTCGGAAGGGAAAATTCCAAAATAAATACCTTGTTGGATTTAATTCGTTTGCCTAGTCTCGGGTTCGCTCGTTGGATCTCTATTTTAAAATTTATCCTCGGCCCAAAACCCCCGCAACATACGAAGCCACACACCCAAGCCCACACACCACCAACTCACACGCCCAAGCCCACCAAAAAGGCCAAGCCACACGCCCAAGCCTCCAAGCCCAATCCAAAATAATAAACACATGTTGAAATCTAAATAATCACCTTCCCAAATTAAATAAATCAAATCAAATCACCTTCCCAAATTAAATAAATCAAATCAAATCACCATCACATAACTAAATAATCCTAACTAATAAATCTAATCAAATCCCATAAATCCCTTTCCTAAACTAAAAAAAATCACCTTCCTAATTCAATTATCCCCCATGATTACATGATTTCTTTCCAACCCAAATAAGGAAAACCCTAACCCTCTCATATAAAAAGAGACATAAACCACCCCATTCTCTTCCCTAGCATTCACGTCCAAGACAAGAAGAATAACCATCATCCATTGCCGTGAAACAGTCCAAAAATCCTCCTCCATTTTCGTGAACCAGCAACCCTAATTCACGTCAAAACAGCCACCAAATACACCTCTAAAAAGCCCATAAATACCACACAACCAGTCCCTAACTGCAGCCCCCTTCATCACCTTTAACCAGTCCCTGAACACAGCCCCAATTACCGCACAAACAGTCCCCAAACTGCACCCTACACTACAGTGCAAACTTCCCTCTGAAACCCCTCTAAATACCGTAAAACCAGTCCCTGACCACAGCACCCAATTACCGCATAACCAGCCCCTGAACATAGCCCCAATTACCGCAGAACAGTCCCTAAAAATCCCCATACATAATCGCAAACTGCACTCCTAAATTACACCCTTAAACAGTCCAAAAAAGCTGGAAAAATAGTAAAAACAGCAGCCCAAAACAGAGAAAATAGCAGCCCAAAACAGCGAGGTGACGAACGAAAACACTAAACCAGTGAACCGGAGGAGTTGTGGAGCATTAACCCTTCCGACGGCCGCGTAACGCACTTCCAAGAGGCGACTTAAAAGGTAAGACTTGAGGGCACCCTTTTATTTATTTTCGTTCATTTTTTAGTTATTTATTATTATTTCTTCGCATGCTTTTTGTTGGTTTATGTATGTTATTGTTGTGGGATGAATGATTTTGTGCTATCTCTCGTGGTATATCGGATGGAAACCCAGACGTAAATTCCGTAGCCGAATCTGAATGGATGGTAGTGCGGTCTGTACTTGGGATACAACTCCACGTACTACTTGAGAATCGCACAAATTTTGTTTTGTCTAATCTTGTGTTTATCCATGATTCATTAGAAATAACACGTTATTTCCATGCATGATTTAGTTATTTCTTTCGCATTAGGAGTTTAATTATCTCTATTTAATATTTATGTTTAGACAATTATTATTTATTTATGTTTCCACACTTATCAATTTAATATGCTCATGAAATTGTGTGCTTGCCGTTATGTCGATTTACTTTTATGCATGCAAACTTAGATATAGGTTGTATGAAAACTTAGATGTAGGTTATTCTTACGTGTGTATGTTGCGTAGATTTGGTTATATTATCGCTTAAATCCATTCATTACAAGATGCATAAGTAAGGGACTATTCTGAACCCAACGGTTTGAGGTATTTCCTCGCGAGGGGTGAGTGCGGCCTTAAATCATTTCCCAGTTCACACTGGGTGGTGACTCCATTATTCTCCAATTTTCTCCCCCGCGGGCTATGCCGTACTCCCGACGGGGCCGCAAACCTAGAATAGCGTCACCGATTTCTGTGTCCTATAGTCTGGCGACTCCATTGGGGATTGAGAATCAGCCCCGAAATAATGTCTTGTAATGTTTGTGATTTTTGGTTTAGTTAACCGTGTCTACAGTGGGTTTAAGGGGTTTAATCAAAGACACTATTAGAGCTAGGTAATGGTTTGGTGTCTTCCTTCATTCACTACCTACTTTCTATAAGGAAATGCTGTGAAGGGACCTAGATAATCATTTACTCGAAGCTTACCGTGATGGACTAATTTGGAGGACCTATTGTTTATTCTTGTCACCAAGGCGATAAGAGTCTAAGAGGCTTGAGTATTTAAGAGAGTCCGCTCCACCCTCCATCTGGGGAATCTTCAATAAGAAATCCATTTGACAGCAGTCAGTCATGTATCATCACTCGTTGGCACGTACCTTAGCGTATAAAAAAGGTGCGCTCACTTGGTCGCTCGAACCCTTGAGTGGGAGACCTAGTTGTGGGCAATCCTTCGCCAGTGGGAGCCTTTGTCTACACTCCCATAAATCCACATGCGAACCGTAGTTGTATGACCAATATAAACCATCCATTTATGCTTGTGTTTGGGACTATCATCATTTGGATTCAGTTGGACCTTTCATCATGAGCTGTGAACTTGTTAGGCCATTTAAACTGGGACGAGTTCGTGTCTTATGACAATTGGGCCAAAAGCTTCTAAAATGCTGATGTGCCACTTTGTGTTTGGGCCCCGTATCATTTGAAGTTATTTAGCCATGTTATCGGGAAAGTGTAAACCTGTTGGGTCTTTTTCAACTGGGACAAGTTTACACCTCGCAATAGTATGATTGAATGCTTTAAAATGATAATGGGCCAACTTGCATGAAAAAAACCCGACGGGCTTATATATTCCATGCATCGCACGCATACATGTTAACTTGTGGTTTTAAAAGACACCATAGATACCCGTTGGGTTAGGGAATAAGGAAGACTTATCAAAAGGCCATTAGCAAACATGAGCGAGTCAGAGAACGATGGATCTCACATTGATCAGCTGGAGACTAGTCTCACTAAGGTTACCGAGCAGTTGCAAGCTTTGACCACCACTATGGCTACTATGGTTGTGCCCCGCGCTGGGGGAGGCTCTGAGAATGTGAGGCGTGAGGAACCTCCGAACAGGATAAGTGATGAAATCCCTATCTTTGATGATGATGTGGCTGAGTATGTCGCATGAAGGATAGCCGGGTCTCAGGCAGAGTTACAGAAACTCCGGGATCAGGTAGAGTCAGTTACTCGCAAGCTGAAAGGTAAACATGAGGATTTCCTAGACTATGATGCGATAAATTTCGAAGAGCAGCTGCCTTCGCAGTTCAAGATGCATTACATAGCCAAGTTCAATGGGAACGGGGATCCGGGGGTCCATCTCGGACAATATGTTTCTGTGATGAGTTCAGTGGGTTTGTCGAAACGTCAGGTTCAGAAGATGTTCGGGATGTCGCTTGAGGGGGCACCCGTGGTATGGTATCACGGCCTTGAGAGGAAAGTCAAAGATGATTGGAGGGCATTTGTGGAGGCCTTTCTGAATCAGTATGTCACAGATTTGGAGATCGACTTATCGCTTCGCGACTTGGAGAATACCAAACAGAAGCCGGAGGAAAGCTTCAAAGATTATGTAGATCACTGGCGAAGCCAGCTTCTAAAGATGCAAACTCGGCCCTCGGAGAAGGATCATATCATGATGATCATTAATGGCACCAAACCTTCTATTTATGGCAAGCTGAGGAGGATGACCTCTATGATTACTGATTTTCGACAGTTGAGGGAGACTGTCATGTACATTGAGGAAGAAGAAGCTGAGAACAAGAAGTTTTATGGCCTGAACATAAGGACTGTTGGAGGACCATCAGGTACCAAGCCCATTTCTGCTGAGGTTGCCGCCATCAGAAACCGGCGTTTCTCTAACCTTGGTATGCTTTTGTCTAAGGTGCTTGAGAAGTTGACGAGGCAAGGATTCCTAAAACCATTAGAGACTAGACCACTTCAAAATCCTCCACCACCACACCTCAATATGAACCTATATTGTCGTTACCACCAGTAAAAAGGCCATGACACCGACAACTGCGCCCGTCTTAGACATGAAATCCAAGACCTCATCGACTCCCACAAAATACCCGATCCGGAAAAAAAGTAACCAACACACACAGAAATCCCCTACCTAACTATCACTCTGTCCTACCACCTACCTACATGATTAGCTCCGGCCTACCTGAAAGCCTTGTCCTCCAAACCCTTGACCACCAAGCCTTTTACCTGGGGATATGGGATGGTAGTAGTGAGGATGAAACGGAGCAAGAGAAGAATTTCTGGGAGGATTTCTCAAGCAGTGAGGAGGAGGAGGTGAAATGAATGACACGCAGTGGGCATTTTTACAGTGATATAGAAGAGAAAGGCAAAGAAGTGTTGGAAGAAGGTAGAGAAGTGGCAGAGAACATGGATAATACTAAAGGAGATGTAGTGTTGCGTCAGTTAAAGAATTAACGAGCACATGTGAGTGTTGGTTTCTATTATATAGGTCCCAAACAAAGATTAAGCATATGAAATACTAAAGAAATATATAAAAGACTTGAAGCATGGCGGAATCATACTTACAAAGTTATGTGATGAAGAAGATGAACAAAAGCTTTGAATCTCCAAGCTCCAAGTTGGTTGGTTGGTTTCGGCCAAGAAGAGGAAGAAGACTCCAAGCTCCAAGCTCTTGTATTCCAAGCTCTTTGTTGGTTTCCCTATCACCTCCTTTGATCCCTTGCTTGTGCTAGCAAAAAAATGGAGAATGGAAGATCAAATCTTCCTTTGCCCTTCAATGGTGTTCACGGCAATTTGAGAGAGAAGAGAGAGTTTTTTTTTGATTAATTAATCTTTGTATTACCAAAAATCAATTTATATTTATGTTATAATTTATTAAATTAATAATAAATCTATGACATAAGCCATGCAATGGCTTAGAGTGTCAAACACTCAAACTCCATGCAAAGCCTTTGAGTGAAATGCACACTATCACCATGCAATGCCTTAGAGTGTTTTGTACACTATTAACATGCAATGCCATATCAATGACAAGTGTCATGTGGGCCCCACACGTTTCCCAATGAAAGTGGGCCCACGTCCACTCACGCGTTCGGGTTCGATATTTCCGAAATACCGAGCTAGCGTCGCGACGTTAATTCAATCGGATTTAAATAAATAATCGCTCCCAGCGAAATTATTATTTACGTCGCTTACGAATTAATTCTAAATTAACTCGTACGCCCGAATTAAAATCTAATTTTAATTTCGCGTCGAAATCGAATTTCGATTATTATATCGAATATAATAATTATATCGATTAATTCCAAATTAATCGTTCTCTCTCTCTAAATAAGGCACTTTATCCGAGATAAAGTTTCTCCGCAATTAATCCAAGATTAATTAAGTTCGAATCAAATATCATAGGTGAATCTTCAGGAAGCGACCCAAGAGATCTCCGGATATTTTGGCAGTAAATACGGTCGTCGGATAATCCGAATACGTACGTACCTCGTACTACGTCTTTACCGATTCACAAGACAAGGTTGGCTTCTAGCAAAGCGCCATGCCTACCCAATTCTCCAGAAATATTCTAATAGGAATATAAGATCTGTATCAGGCGTAGTATACCGTAGTATTGCGTAAATCGATCCAGTATCGGATGATCACATGCTAGGCCTGGGGCTGGAGATGTGTCTGCCCCGTACGAAACATATATCGGACATCAAACAGCTAGTCTCTTTAAATCAGACAATCCTGACCTAGTCATATTGTCCCGACGGTTGCAACCTTTTATAGAGTACTAGTTCTGTGCCCTGCGTGATCATCGCCTCCATATGTCTGAAGCGATACTTCCATCTTGACATCACATCCAGCACACTACGATTCTCGATAAACCCAGAAAAGGTGTACACAGAACCGGTTAGGGTCCCCAACCACCAAAACCAAAGTTTACCGATTGTCGCAAGTACTAGCGATGTAAGTCTCAGGTTAAGACCATATACACCTACCCTGATGCGGCCTCCCATAGACACGCAGACATACTACCAATGGGATTCCGCGGGGTCTATCCAGAGCGAAGCTGTTTTCCGTACCATCGGTAAAACACAACCTCCTATTGCACTTGCATAAGTATCCAATACTTAAATATATGAGAACTATGCTGTTGTGCCCTCACAACGTGCACAAGCGCAATACTAGTCTATTCCGCATTATCGATGTCCGATCTCGATAATACTCCGACTAGGGATATTTAATGATTAAACTTTTATAGATTGATACTGTCTCATATCATCTCAATCCAGTGTTAATCATATGGACTTTCGCCATTTATATAGTCAAAGTAAATAATATTACAAAACGGCAAAAGGCAATTTCATTATCACATAGTTAATTTTGTACAATAATACCATATCATTTACAAACAGTGACGCTATGGGACATAATGTCTAACAATCTCCCACTTGGCCTATAGCCAGTCACTCAAGCATCTAATACCCGAACTATGTATGTGTCGTTCAAAAACTTGCTGAAGAACAGCCTTCGTCAGCGGATCTGCAATGTTGTCATCTGATGTGACCTTCTCGACCTTTACATCGCCACGATGTATAATCTCCCGAATCAGATGGTAACGTCGAAGAACATGCTTGGACCTTTGATGAGACCTTGGTTCCTTAGCCTGTGCTATAGCCCGTTATTGTCACAATACAATGGAACGGGCTCAGCTGCTAACGGAACTACCCCTAATCCGATTAGGAACTTTCGGATCCAAACTGCCTCCTTTGCTGCTTCAGATGCAGCGATGTACTCCGCTCTCTGTTGTTGAATCGGCAACAGTATCTTGCTTGGAAGATTTCCAGCTCACTGCTCCGTTATTCAAACAAAAAATGTACCCGGATTGCGACTTGTAGTCATCCTTGTCGGTTTGGAAACTTGCATCGGTATACCCAGATACCGCAAGTTCTCCACCTCCATAAATTAAGAAAGCATCCTTAGTTCGTTTAAGATACTTAAGGATATTCTTAACTGCTATCCAGTGACCTTCACCTGGATCAGCCTGATAGCGACTGCACATGCTCAAAGCATATGAGACATCAGGTCGTGTACATATCATGGCATACATGATCGATCCGACTGCCGAGGCGAACGGTATCCGACTCATGTTGTTTCTCTCCTCCTGAGTCTTAGGACACATGTCTTTAGACAGAGAGGTACCTCGTACCATTGGAACCAATCCCCTCTTGGATTGTTCCATGTTGAATCTCTTCAACACTTTATCAATGTATGTACTCTGGGAGAGTCCAAGCAGCTTTCTAGATCTATCCCTGTAGATTTTTTATTCCAAGAATAAAGGCTGCTTCTCCCAGATCTTTCATGGAGAATTTTAATGAAAGCCAAGCTTTCACCGACGTCAGCATGGGAATGTCATTGCCTATTAGCAATACGTCGTCGACATAAAGGACAATAAAAGTAAGTGCTCTCCCACTAACCTTCTTGTATACACAAGGGTCATCTGCGTTTTGCACGAAATCATATTCCTTTATGATCTCATCAAAACGCTGATTCCATGACCGTGATGCTTGCTTCAATCCATAAATGGATCGATTTAACTTACAAACCTTGTTTGCAAGTCTAGGTACGATAAAACCGTCAGGCTGTTGCATATAAACATCCTCCAAAAGGTTTCCGTTAAGGAAAGCGGTTTTAACGTCCATCTGCCATATCTCGTAATCGAAATATGCAGCTATTGCAAGCATTATCCGAATGGATTTAATCATGGCAACGGGTGAGAAGGTTTCAACATAATCAATACCATATTGTTGACGATACCCCTTCGCTACAAGCCTAGCTTTGTACGTTTGTACGTTGCCATCCATGTCGGTCTTCTTCTTGAAGATCCATTTGCATCCAATAGGCTTCACACCTTTGGTGCATCAACCAGTGTCCAAACTTGGTTGGCGTACATGGAATCCATCTCGGACTTCATGGCTTCTTGCCATAAAGCGGAATCGATATTTTGTATCGCTTCCTCATACGTAGCCGGCTCATTATCCTCAATAAGATTAATATCTACATGAGGTGAGATCAGGAACCCATACCTCTCAGGTATTGTTCTGACTCTCTCCGACCTACGCGGTCCTTGTGTATGTGAAGTTTGTGGTACAGACTCATCCCGGATGGTCTGTTCATGTTCCGTCATTGATTCATTGCCAGGAACAGTATCACTACGATCTTCATCGAGTTCTACTTTCCTCCCACTCCACTTGCCACTGCATTTAGGAATTCCTTCTCAAGGAAAACGCATGTAGAGCAACAAATACTTTGTTCTCTTGTGGGTGATAGAAGTAATATCCTTTGGTTTCCCTAGGATATCCTACGAAAAGGCATTTATCAGATTTGGGTTCAAGTTTGGTACCTTCCAAACGTTTAACATATGCCCAGCATCCCCAAATCTTCAGGAAAGAGAAACCTGGTTTCCTTCCTGTCCATATCTCATATGGAGTCTGTTCAACAGACTTCGACGGTACCTTATTCAAAATAAGTATAGCACTGTTTAATGCATATCCCCAGAAGGATATTGGTAGCTCAGTGCGACTCATCATTGACCTCACCATGTCCAACAAGGTGCGGTTTCTCTCCGTTCGGACACACCGTTTAATTTGGTGTTCCAGGAGGAGTCCACTGTGAAAGAATACCATATTCTTTCAAGTAATCTTGAAACTCATAACTTAAGTATTCGCCACCACGGTCTGACCGTAATGTCTTAATACTCTTCCCTGTTTGTTTTCTCCACTTCGTGTCGAAACTCTTTGAATTTCTCAAAAGTTTCCGACTTGTGTCTCATAAGATACACATAACCGTAACGAGATGCATCATCTGTAAAGGTTACGAAGTAGTGAAATCCACCTCTAGCCTGGCCAGACATGGGCCCGCATACGTCAGTATGTACAAGAGCCAACAGTTCTGTGGCACGTTCACCTTTACCGCTAAAAGGTGATTTAGGCATTTTGCCTAAAAGACAAGATTCGCAGACGTCATATGAATTGGGATCAAATTCGTCCAAGTACCCACTCTTCGAAAGTGTGGATATGCGAGTCTTGTTGATGTGTCCCAGACGACAATGCCACATATAAGCTTCATCTTTAGATTATTTCTTTTGAGCCTTTTGTTCGTTATTTTAGGAGATTCATTTATATTCAAAATATAAAGACCGTTATTTGCAACAGCTGTGCAAATTTCTGCATCATTTTTATATAAATAACACCCAGTGTTCCTGAATACAAAAGTGTAACCCTGCTGGGTTAACAAGGATACAGATATAATATTCCTAGTTAAACTAGGTAAATAATCAGTTCAAAAGTTTAAGTTCATGCCCCGAGGGCAGTTCTAAAACAAAAGTCCCTACGGCCAAAACAGCAACTGGTGTTCCGTTTCCAACCCGTAGATCCATCTCCCCGGATGCCAGCACCCTGCTATCCTGCAGATCCTGCACATCAGTACAAATATGAGCACCACAACCAGAATCAAAAATCCAATTTTTAAACTAGAAGTATTCATATTTATCTCAATAACAAACATACCAGAAGCGATAGCCTTGCCATCCTTGATATCCTCCTTCTGCCCTTTGCCCATTCGGCAGTCACGTTTCCAGTGACCCCTCTTGCCGCAGTTGAGGCAGATGTCCTGAGATTTGTCCTTTGGCTTCCTAGAAGCCACTGTCAACTTGCCTTTGCCCTTTTTCTTGAACTTCTTCTTCCTTGCACCTCCAATTGCCTTCGGGCCACCCTTTGGCGCATGAGAGGTCGATGCAAAATGCGCCTCGCGCTTGCTCCCCTTTAGGAGTTCCCTTTCGGACTCCTTCAAGATAGATAACAACTCTCCAAGAGTGTCATCTGTATCCATCAACTTATAGTTGACTATGATTTGTTTCCAAGTATCAGGAAGTGACTGCAAGATCATATCTATAGTCAGCTCAGCCTCCAAGACTATTCCCATATTGGCCAACTCATCAATATCGGCGATCATTTGAGCCCCATGGGCTTCAACTGATGCGCCATCTGTCATCCGGGAGCGGAAGAGTTTCCTTACTAGCTCGTACCTCTTCATCCGCTTATTAGTGCGGTGAAGATCACGCAATCTTGCCATCATGTTATAGGGATCCAAGTCCCTATTCTGGCGTCTGAAATGCTGGGTCATTGCAGCTAGCATAACTGACTGAGCTTGGTCACAATCATCACTATGAGTTTTCCATAACTCTAGCTCCAGTGGCTCAGTGGGTTTAGGCGGGAGAGGTCTCTGAATAGTATACAGTATCCTCTCAGCCCAAGCACTATCTTGAGGTTCATTTCCCAGTCGGCAAAGTTTGTCCCTCTGAAGACATTATCGCCCATGATAATGTCACGGATATTACCTTTGCCAATCATCTTGACAACTATAGTCCAACTATAAAGTCAACGATGTTATGGGTACAGTCAAACTGTTACAAATAAAAATAACAATATATTAGTCCAACTAATTAAAATATTGACGAAATGTTTTTGAAAGACGCGTAAGGCTAAGTATCTGAACGAAATTGCAAATTCAATAATAGCCTCCCACTATTTTTCTTCAAGTTTCTAACCCTCTGTAGACAACTCGGGAAATCTAATTTCCTAGTGGGCTAGGATCCTGTTAAATAACACACAACCTTGACTTTGGCCAACAAGTTGTATGATATTTAACTAGGTAGATCTCGAAGATCAATTGGATCCCATCCAATTCCTAGATCCGGTTAGGTGGACATCCAAGTTCGAAACATATATATCTAATACATATGTCAATGTATCCAATACATTTTCCTAACCATTTCCTCTGAATCAACTAAGCCTTGGCTTTGGCACAACAAACCTAATGATTCCAGTTAAGCGGGACCCATTGACAAGGAAAATTTCGTAATCAATGTCGATGGACAAGAAGTGATCTTGACTTTGGCCAACAAATCACAACTTGGACAGGACACCGATGTGTAACAAAATTCTCATGATTCAAACACATCCTCAATTGACAAAGGTCTTGACTTTGGCCAACAAACCAATGCCAATTTCGGATCTTGAGAAAGAATCATTCAACGGAAGGAAAATCGCTTAATATTGTTTGAGGGATTTTTCGCGTAATTGGCAACCAATTTATTTATCTTTGTTAGGTCTCATCATCATACACCCTTAAGCATGCTTCTAAAACATCATAAAGCGCGTAAAGTAAAGTGATAGTGATATGCGGATGGATATTTAAACAACTTGTTCCTAGAACAAATCACTCCCTTTCCTCTCCCCGCTAGCACTATTCTACAACTACCCAATTACATAATACAATAAGAGAAACCTCATTTACATTGAGGGGAATTAGGTGAGAAGAGAATACAAAGAGATAAAGAGATAAGGCTGGACACGCAGGTCCAATTTATAAATTCCAAATTTACAATAATTTCTAAAATTACCCTTTCCCTTCTAATATCCATCCGATATACACTATTCATTCATCACATACATATATATTCAAACAAGACATGCTTTTACAACCAATCTAATCCAATTAATTAGTCTTATTTAAAGTGATCATCCAATGTTCAAACAACGGTTTGATTTTGTGCGAGTCCAACTCGATTGAGAATAAGTACATAAAGTACGAATTCGCGAATTATATCGAACTACTAATTAAATCTAATTCAATTCGTATTCAATACTAATCCAATTATTTAATTCTGAATCAAATGTTTACACTTTTAATATGCTTTAAAGACTTAGATTCTAAATCTAATCCTATTGGGTCTCAAAGCCCAATTAACATCCAATGTTGAATTTAATTCAAGTCAAATGGGCTTAGAATTGATTTATTAAGGCTTGGGCTTTTGGTCAATGTGGGTCAAACCCAATTGCCAAGCCCAAATAAGGAATCACCCTTAAGTGCCATAAAACCAATTTTAAGCCCATAAGGCCCAATTAAATTATTAAAGCCCATTAATTAAATTTTAATATTCCAAACATTAAAGTCCAATTAATTAAAGTGTAATATCAAGATTAATATATTAAACCAAATATTTCAAAAATACCCATTTAATTTATAATCATGTATTTGTCAAATTAAATGTCCAACATTAATTTTATCAAAATTCAACTCCATTTCATGTCCTTGTTGATTCGGCCAAGGTGAGTTTTTGTGTCGATTTGTTTTTCAATCCGATTGAATTACTAATCTACTACGTCCCGTATACGTTCTAAGTCATCCAATGATCTTAAACACAAAAAAATTCAATACATCAAATGCAAGATTACATTCGGCCAAGGTCAAAATATTGGGGAAAAATCATCCAATGCATTTTCATGAAATTGATTTCATATATCATCATTCTATATACATGCAAGCATACTTATTAATCAAATTTCATAAGAACATGCTTTTATCAATTTCACCATATCATTCGGCCAAGGCATATATTTGGGGAAAAATCATCCAATGCATTTTTCATAAAATTGATTCCATATAACATCATGTTATACACATGCAAGCATACTTATTAATCAAATTTCATAAGAACATGCTTCATATCAATTTACACACACACCCATTCGGCCAGGTCAAAATTTTGGGGAAAAATCATCCAATGCATTTTTCATAAAATTGATTTCATATAATGTCATTTAACATACATATAAGCATACTCATTCATCAAATTTCACAAGAACATGCTTCAATCAATTTTACCCAAATTTTAACCTAAAGTATTTCATGCTTAAACCTAGCTCAATGATACCATTGTTGGTTTCTATTATAGGTCCCAAACAAAGATTAAGCATATGAAATACTAAAAAGAATATATATAAAAGACTTGAAGCATGGCGGAATCATACTTACAAAGTTATGTGATGAAGAAGATGACAAAAGCTTTGAATCTCCAAGCTCCAAGTGGTTGGTTGGTTTCGGCCAAGAAGAGGAAGAAGACTCCAAGCTCCAAGCTCTTGTATTCCAAGCTCTTTGATGGTTTCCCTATCACCTCCTTGATCCCTTGCTTGTGCTAGCAAAAATGGAGAATGGAAGATCAAATCTTCCTTTGCCCTTCAATGGTGTTCACGGCAATTTGAGAGAGAAGAGAGAGTTTTGGATTAATTAATCTTTGTATTACCAAAAATCAATTTATATTTATGTTATAATTTATTAAATTAATAATAAATCTATGACATAAGCCATGCAATGGCTTAGAGTGTCAAACACTCAAACTCCATGCAAAGCCTTTGAGTGAAATGCACACTATCACCATGCAATGCCTTAGAGTGTTTTGTACACTATTAACATGCAATGCCATATCAATGACAAGTGTCATGTGGGCCCCACACGTTTCCCAATGAAAGTGGGCCCACGTCCACTCACGCGTTCGGGTTCGATATTTCCGAAATACCGAGCTAGCGTCGCGACGTTAATTAATCGGATTTAAATAAATAATCGCTCCCAGCGAAATTATTATTTACGTCGCTTACGAATTAATTCTAAATTAACTCGTACGCCCGAATTAAAATCTAATTTTAATTTCGCGTCGAAATCGAATTTCGATTATTATATCGAATATAATAATTATATCGATTAATTCCAAATTAATCGTTCTCTCTCTCTCTAAATAAGGCACTTTATCCGAGATAAAGTTTCTCCGCAATTAATCCAAGATTAATTAAGTTCGAATCAAATATCATAGGTGAATCTTCAGGAAGCGACCCAAGAGATCTCCGGATATTTTGGCAGTAAATACGGTCGTCGGATAATCCGAACACGTACGTACCTCGTACTACGTCTTTACCGATTCACAAGACAAGGTTGGCTTCTAGCAAAGCGCCATGCCTACCCAATTCTCCAGAAATATTCTAATAGGAATATAAGATCTGTATCAGGCGTAGTATACCGTAGTATTGCGTAAATCGATCCAGTATCGGATGATCACATGCTAGGCCTGGGGCTGGAGATGTGTCTGCCCCGTACGAAACATATATCGGACATCAAACAGCTAGTCTCTTTAAATCAGACAATCCTGACCTAGTCATATTGTCCCGACGGTTGCAACCTTTTATAGAGTACTAGTTCTGTGCCCTGCGTGATCATCGCCTCCATATGTCTGAAGCGATACTTCCATCTTGACATCACATCCAGCACACTACGATTCTCGATAAACCCAGAAAAGGTGTACACAGAACCGGTTAGGGTCCCCAACCACCAAAACCAAAGTTTACCGATTGTCGCAAGTACTAGCGATGTAAGTCTCAGGTTAAGACCATATACACCTACCCTGATGCGGCCTCCCATAGACACGCAGACATACTACCAATGGGATTCCGCGGGGTCTATCCAGAGCGAAGCTGTTTTCCGTACCATCGGTAAAACACAACCTCCTATTGCACTTGCATAAGTATCCAATACTAAATATATGAGAACTATGCTGTTGTGCCCTCACAACGTGCACAAGCGCAATACTAGTCTATTCCGCATTATCGATGTCCGATCTCGATAATACTCCGACTAGGGATATTTAATGATTAAACTTTTATAGATTGATACTGTCTCATATCATCTCAATCCAGTGTTAATCATATGGACTTTCGCCATTTATTAGTCAAAGTAAATAATATTACAAAACGGCAAAAGGCAATTTCATTATCACATAGTTAATTTTGTACAATAATACCATATCATTTACAAACAGTGACGCTATGGGACATAATGTCTAACAGTGAGCATTTGGGAGTTGTTGTGCGCATCTCAAGAGCATAGGCGTGCCATGGTTTGAGGCCTTGAGCAAGATAATAGTATCGGAAGATGCCAACCCTAAAATTTGTAGGATCGGTGCAGAAGGAAGCTTTGCAGATGATAACTTTTTCTGAGGAGGAACTCCCGGTGGAGGGAAGGAATCACAATAGGCCACTATTCATAAGAGCAGAGGTGAGGGGCATAAGATATCTTGTGTGATGGTGGATGATGGCTCATCTATCAATGTGTGCCCTTTGAAGATTTTTGTCGAGGTTGGTTATGAAGACGACAATTTGAGTCCCTCCAATATGACTATCAAGGCATATGATGATAGTAAGCGGAGAGTTGATGGCACTTTTGCTGCAGTAGTCAAAGTGGGCCCAATTGAGGATGAGGTTGAGTTCACGATGCTCGATATCCCGGCCACTTTTTCTTTGCTATTTGTTGGGTTTCAATCAAGTCCCAAGGATCATTTATAAAGCATAAACGAGTTGAATACATATCAAAGGAGGTGCGGAAAAACTCACATTGATTG
Organism: Zanthoxylum bungeanum; assembly: GCA_019454045.1. Lineage (NCBI taxonomy): Eukaryota > Viridiplantae > Streptophyta > Magnoliopsida > Sapindales > Rutaceae > Zanthoxylum > Zanthoxylum bungeanum. The sequence goes on along the minus strand of SKCR01033567.1, from coordinate 27,097 downwards.
GTAGAGATGCAACAAAGATGAAAACGCACTGCTCTCCCTTGCTCGGCAGTGAGCTGCGCGTGGTAGGTGGCGCTGCACGGTGGTGACTGGTTGGCTTCTCCAAGGTTCGGCCATAAGACACCATTGAAGCTCCAAACTTCAAGCTTCCAAGCTCACGAAATCGTTCCCTAACACCTTTGTATTCCTCCATGAGTGTGCTAGCACATAGATCTTGCAACAAGATCATTTGTTTCTCCATTGTTGCTCGGTCAATCCAAAAACAGAGGAGATGAATCGGTCATGGGACCGTGAGAGAAGAGAAATGTTTTTGGCTCCAAAGCCATAAACCGTGAAAATGAAGAGAGAGAATGTGGGAAATAAAAAAAATTGTAAAAGGGTTTTTATAATTTCCAAAATTATTAAAACCATTTACAATTTCTTTAATTTCCAAAAAGGCAAACATTAAATGCTTGTCAATCACCTCAAATCAACTCACATCAATCACTCAAATGTCACATCACTCAAAGTGACATGTGATTTGACGCTTGATGTGACTTGCGATTCGACGCTTGATTTGACTTGCGTGCCGCACTCGAATTCGAAATGCGAATGCGCTCGCAAACAATCCCGGGCTCGGGTTCGCTAATTCCAAATTAACGAATTTTCCGTTGCGGTCGTAATAAATGATTACGCCTAGCGAAATCACTATTCACGTCGCTAACGAATTAATTCTAAATTAATTCGTTCGCCCGAATTAAAAAATCCAATTTTAATTCCGCGTCGAAATCCAATTTCGTATAATATATCAAATATATTATTTTACCGATTAATTCCAAATTAATCATTTTCTCTCTTTAATTGATATTTTATCCCAGATAAAAATATCTTCGTAATTATCCGAGATTAATTTTCTCTCATTAAATTAATCCCAGATTAATTAAAGTGCGAGTCATACGTCATCGGTGAATTTGGGAAGCGACCCATGAGATCCCCGGATATGTTGCAGTAGTAAATCGGGTCGTCGGACTATCCGAACACGTGAGTACCTCGTACTACGTTTACACCGATTCATAAGACAATGTTGGCTCTAGCAAAGCACCATGCCTACCCAATTCTCCGGAAACATGCTTACAGGAATAAGCGATCTATATCAGGCGTAGTTTATGTGGTTATTGCGTATTTTGATCTAGTATCAGATGATCACGTGCTAGGCCTGGGGCTGGAGTCATGTCTGCCTCGTACGAAGCACATGTCGGATCTCTGGTAACTAGTCTCTATATCGGATAAACATGACCTTGTCATTTATCCCGATGACTGCAGTACTTAAGAGAACCAGTACCGTATCCTACGTGACCATCATCTCCATATGACTGGAGTGACACTTCCGTCTTAACATCACACCCAACACACTACGATTCTCAATATACCCAGTATTGGCGTACACAGAACCGGTTTTTTAAAGCCTGGACGACCTCAACCAAAGTATATTGATTGTCGCAAGTATTAGCGGTGCAAGTCCCAGGTTAAGACCAAATACACCTAACCTGATTTCGGACTTCCATAGACACATAGTCATACTACCAATGGAATTCCTAAGGGGTCTATCCAGAGCGAAGCTGTTTCCCATACATCGGTGAAACACAACCTCCTTTTACACTTTCATTGAGTATCCTATACCCAAATATACGAGAACTATGCGTTGTGCCCTTAAAACACGCACAAGTGCAATACTAGTCCTTTACGTATATTATCGATGTCCAATCTCGATAATACTCTGACTAGGGATATTTTATGATTTATCCTTCGTGGACTGATACTATCATTTCCTATCCAGGAACAAATCATAGGGGACTCTCATCATTTATATATCTAGGTAATCTCACAAATGATAAGAGTGCAATCTCCTTTGTCACACAGTTAATTTGTACAACAACACTATGATCTGTACAAATAGTGACGCTTATGGGTCATAATTGTCCAAAAATCTCCCACTTGGCCTATAGCCAGTCACTCGAGTGTCTACCACCCGAACTATGTACGGTTCGCTCAAATTGCTGAGAAAAGGTTTTCGTCAGCGGATTTTCATGATTATCATCTGATGCGATTTATTCGATCATACATCGCCACGATGTATGATCCGAACTTATCAGATGAATATCAAAGTATTTATCTGGATCATTGATGAGACCATTAATTATTAGCATGTGCTGTAGCCTAGCTCAGCTACTAAAAGAACTATATCTAATATAATTAGATATTTATCGACCCCAGAAGCTTCTATTGCTGCCTCAGCTGCAGCAATAACCCGCATTTGTTGTTTATTCGGTAACAGTATCTTGCTTGGAAGATTTCCAACTCACTGTACCGTTATTCAAATGTATAATACCGTTTGCGACTTTCAATCGTTTATCGGTTTTAGGAAACTTGCAGTAGTGATCCCAGTCACTTCAAGTTCTCATTCTCCAAGTTTTAAGACAAATCCTTAGATCTCTAAGATACAACGGATGTTCTTAATATCAATCCAGTGACTATCACTTGGATTGGCCTGTTTGTGAATCATATGCTCAAAGCGTATGAGACACTAGGTCGCGTACATTTTTCAATGTACGATTTCTCGGAGAGTGTTCTCGAAAGCCAAGCTTTCACCGATTGTTATTTATGGGAATATCGTTTCCAAGAAATGACATGTCATCATTATTTATATAGGACAACCACTGTCAGTGCGCTCCCACTAACCCTCTTATATACACCAAGAATCCTTTTCGTTTTGAATTAAATCATAAACCATTATGATTACATCAAAAATGATAATTCCTAGAACCAATGCTTGCTTAATCCATACATGGATCGAATAACCCGCAAACCTTGTTTGCTAGTTTTGGTACGACGACAAAATCGTCAGGATGTTGCAAACATCCTCCAAAAGGTTTCATTTTCAGGAAAGCGATTTTCCGTCCAGCTGTCATATTTCATAAATGAAACATGCAGCTTTAGCAAGCATTATCCAAATGGATTTACCATGGCAACATTTAAAAGTTTGAATCTTAATCAACATAATGTGTTGATAACGATACCTTTCCGTTGAAAGCCTAGCTTTACACGTTGGTACGTTGCCATCCATGTACGTCTTCCTTGAAGACTTATAAAGTACCAGTAGGCACAATGCCTTGCGGTACGTCAACTAGTGTCCAAACATAGTTGATATACATGGAATCCATTTCGGACTCATGACACTTTGTCATAATTGGGAGTCGATATCTTGTATCACTTCCTCATACGTAGTCAGTTGGTATACCTCAAAAGATCGACATCTTTACAATGTGAGATCAGAAACCCAACCCTAGGTTGTTTTCTGACTCTCTCCGACTCACATGGTTTTGTGTATTCGAAGATTAATTATAAAAGTTTCATCATTGATGAACTATTATATTCCATTAAGATTCTGTGCCTTGAATGGTATAACTTCCGATTTTCATCGAAGTTTATCCTATCCTCCCACTTACCCACTGCGTATCGGTATTCTTCTTAGGAAAAAACTGCATGGTGAGTCAACAATCTAATTGTTCTCATGTGAGATGTATAAGTACAATACTTATGGTATCCCTTGGATGTCTATAATTGGCACTATCCATTTTGGGTTTTTAGTTTGGTATCATCCAAACATATGCCATCATTCCCAAATTTAACAGGAATTTGAAACCCGGTTCTTTCCCGTTCATATCTAATATGAAATCTGTCAAATAGATTTTAATGGAACCTTATTCTAAATATGCACTATTTATGCGTATCCGTTGAAGGAAATGGTAGCTCAGAGCGACTCATGATTAACTTTTATCATGTCTAACAAAAATCGGTTACTCGGTTCGGACGAACCGTCAAATTGATGTGGTTCCGGGAGGAGTCCTATTTTGAAAGAATACTTTACTCTTTCAAGTATTTAGAAAACTTATTGCTTAAGTAATTTCCATTACGGTCTTACCGTAACAGTTTAATACTTAGTAGCCGACTTGTTTGTCTATTTCGTGTCGAAACTTTAAAAGGTTCTGATTTGTGTTCTTCAAAAGAAACACATAACCATTAAGCGATGCCACATCCGTATTGGTCACGAAAATATTCATATCCACATCTAGCCTAGCTAGACATGGGCCCACTTGCTTCACTATGAACTATGGCTAACAGGTCGGTGGCATTTGCACTTTTACCAAGTAAATAGTGTTTTAGGCACTTTGCCTAATAAACTAGATTCGTAGACTTTATTTGATTGGAAGAAATCAGTCCTGGTACCCGCTCTTCAAAAGTGCGGATATACATTCTTGTTTAATGTGTCCCAGACAACATTGCCACTTTAAGTTTCAACTGATCAAATCAGTTTGAGCTATTTGTTTATCATTATATACGTGTGAGATTTATTTATATTCTAAATATAATTATGTTGTTCACATCTAATGTGTTTATCTCAATATCATATTTATATATAAAACACTTTAGTGTTCTAAAATATAAAGGTTCAATCCACAACGGATTAACACTGATATAAAGATAATGTTCCTAGTCAAACTAGTTACATTATAACAGTTTCCTAATTTACGTACATACCCAAAGGGTAGTTCCTAAATTAGGTATCTACGGTTAAAACAGCGACTTCGTCCCGTTTCCAATTCGCCGATAAATCTCTATTGAAGTCAGTATCTTGTTCAAAACAGATTCTGAACATCAATACATATATTTATATAACACACTAAGTATCAAAATCCAATTTTAAATACTAGTAATGAATATATTTATGACAAACATATTTGAAGTCAGAGTCCTTGCTCTCTTAATTCCTTCTTGGGATATGTCCTTTTATCTCCCAAAAAACTATAATGATTTAGCCTTCGCCTTTTTAAATATTTCAGAAGCCTTTGGCCAAGCCGCGGTTTCTTATCGAAGTAAGATCGAAGTAAGGTGGGCCTTGCGCTACTTGCGTAATTGCAAACTTTGACTTTCTCCTTGAGAATAGTCATTAACCTCCAAGAGTTTATTATTGCAATATGTTTACTTCTAAGATCTAATAATAATCCATGAAGATCCTTCAATTTCATATCATACTTTAAGAATCTAATCCTTAGTTCTGATAAAGAAATTAAGGAGTCTATATGACAAGTATGATGGATTAAGCACTTAAGTTATCTTTACATAAATCTTCCAAAGATCATGCTCTACTTATTTGCTTAACTCCAGGCTTAGGCCTAATTTGTTATTTATCAAATAAACTAACTTATTATATTCCAGGACCATCCTGAAATATTATTCCCAATAGAAAAATTAAGTCATTTAAATACATTTTCCCTAGGATTATGTTTTAAATGTTAATCTTTCATTTTAACCTTGATTCTAATAGTCCAACTATTTAATCAACGATTTGTGGTACTATGTATTATATTGATTATTATAGTCCAACTATACAATCAAATATAATTTAAATTAATTAACCTCAATTACATTGATTACTATAATCCAATTATAAAATCAACTGTAAATCGAAATTAATTAATTCAAATATATTGATTACTATAATCCAATTATATAATCAACTATAATACAGTCAACTGATTAGAAAAAACAACATTTAAATATTAGTCCAACTAACATTTAATTGATATGACAAAATATTTGTGATTGAGCGCGTATGGCGAGTAATTGAACGAATATTGCAAATTCAATTCTTGCCTCCCACTATTTTTCGGCGAGCCTCTAACCCTCTGTCGAGTACTCGGGAAACCGTGTTTCCTAGCGGGATAGGATCCCGTTAAATATCACACAATCTTGACTTTGGCCAACAAATTGTATGATAATTAACTAGGTAGATCTCTAAGATCCATTGGATCCAATCCAATTCCTAGATCCGGTAGGGGGACATCCAAGTCCGAAACATATATCTTATATATGCAAATACATCCAATGTATTACCTAACCTTTTTCCTCTGAATCAACTAAGCCTTGGCTTGGCACAATAAACTTAGTGATCCCAGTCAAGTGGACCCATTGACCATGGAAAGCTTCGTAATCAATGTCGATGGACAAGAAGTGGTCTTGACTTTGGCCAACAAACCACAACTTGGACAAGACACTGATATGGAACAAAGCCTTCGTGATTCAAACACATCTTCGACAGACAAAGGCCTTGACTTTGGCCAACAAACCAATGCCGTCTCTTAGATCTGAGTGAGAATCACTCAATGGAAGGAAAGACGCTTAATATTAGCGAGGGTTTTTCGCGTGCAAATTGGCAACCAATTTATTATCTTTGTTAAGGTCTCATCATCATACACCCTTAAGCATGCATTCTAAACACATAATAAAGCGCGTATGTATAAAATAATAATGATATGCGGATGGATATTTTACATTGATCCTAGATCAAATCTCTCTCTTTCTCTCTCCAGCTAGCACATGTATTTACTTCTACCCGTTACACTACACTTCTAAAGAAACCTCATTTACATTGAGGGGAATAGGTGAGAAGAGAATACAAAGAAATAGGAGATAAAGTTGGACTCGCAGGTCCAATTAATAAATCAAATTTATTACAATTTCCAAAATTGCCCCACCCGACTAATATCCATCTGATATACATTATTCATGCATCACAACCATGTATTCACACAAGCATGTTATCAATCAATCTAATCAAATTAATTAATCTGATAATTAGTGATCATCCAATGTTCAAACAAAGATTTGATTTTGTTCGAGTCAAACTCGTATTGCGAACACGTACTCAAAGTACGAATTCTCGAATTAAATAAATTACATAATTAAATCCAATTTAATACGTATTTAATTCTATTCATTATTTAATTCCAAATTAAATATTACACTTTATAAAATAAACCTTTACGACTTAAATTCGAATTAATCGTTACGGGTCTCAAAGCCCGATTAATATCCAATATTAATTTAATTAAAGTCCAATGGGCTTTTAATTAATTTCTTGAGGCGTGGACTTTTGGTCAACTCGGGTCAAACGAATAACCAAAATCCAATCCGGGAGTTACCCCATAAGCCCATAAATTAATTTAGGCCCATTAGGCCCAATTAAACTTTAAAGGTTCATTAGTCGCATTGGGCCTTTTGGATGCGGTTTTGGGCCTAATTGGATCCAACCAATTTTTCCTAAACCCAACTTTGTACAAAAAAGCCCAACAAGCCCAATAACAACTTTAAAAGCCCAAATCCAATTTTAAGCCCAATAATTAAATTATAAAAATCCAATTTTACATTCAATAACCTAAAGTGCATAACATTATTAATTACCCAAATCAAAGTTTCCAAAACATCAAATTTGTCCAATTAATCATGTTTATCATCAATGAATCATGTCCAACATAATTTGACAAAAATCAAACCCAATTACATGCTTCAAGTGTCTCGGCCAAAGAGGGAAATTATGCCCAAATCCAATTCAATCCAATTGAACCCAATCAAACATAAAATCAACATCTTATAATGATTTCCAAGTCATCCAATGAACAAAAAATCAAAAATCCAAGACATTAGGGAGCTAACCAAATTCGGCCACAATGAACAAATTGGGGAAAATCAATCCAATTGATTTTTCAACAAATTGATTACCTATAACTCTAAGTTATCCATATACAAGCATACTTAAACAAACAATTTGCCAAAATCATGCTTAAATCAAAAAGCCCCAAATTTGAGCTAAGAAGCCTAATTTCGTTTTATGCACAAATGGCTCAAGATACCATTGTAGGGTTTCAATCAAGTCCCAAGGATCATTTATAAAGCATAAATGAGTGAATACATATCAAAGGAGGTGCGGAAAAACTCACATTGATCGGTTAGAGATGCAAAAAAAGGTGAAATGCACTGCTCTCCCTTGCTCGGCATGGAGTTGCACATGGTAGGGGCTGCACGGTGGTGACTGGTTCGCTTCTCAATGTCGGCCATGAGAGACTCCATTGAAGCTCCAAGCTTAAGCTTCCAAGCTCACGAAATCGTTCCCTAACACCTTTGTATTCCTCCATGAGTGTGCTAGCACATAGATCTTGCAACAAGATCATTGTTTTCTCCATGGTTGCTCGGTCAAACCAAAAACAGAGGAATGAATCGGTCATGGGACCATGAGGAGAAGAAATTTTTTTGGACAAAGCCCTAAACCGTAAAACGTGAAAAAAAAATGAGAGAGAATATGAGTGGGAATAAAAAAAAATTGTAAAAGGGTTTTTATAATTTCCAAAATTATAAAAACCATTTACCATTTCTTTAATTTCCAAAAAGGCAAACATTAAATGCTTGTCCATCACACAAATCAACTCACATCAATCACTCAAATGTCACATCACTCAAAGTGACATATGATTTGACGCTTGATGTGACTTATGATTTGACGCTTGATTTGACTTGCGTGCCACACTCGAATTAGAATGCGAATGTGCTCGCAAACAATCCCGGGCTCGGGTTAGCTATTCCAAATTAACGAATTTTCCTTTGCGTCGTAATTAAATGATTACGCCTAGCGAAATCATTATTCACGTCGCTAACGAATTAATTCTAAATTAATTCGTTCGCCGAATTAAAATCCAATTTTAATTCCTCGTCGAAATCCAATTTCGTATAATATATCAAATATAATTTTACCGATTAATTCCAAATTAATCGTTTCTCTCTGTAATTGATTTTATCCCAGATAAAATATCTCCGTAATTAATCCTAGATTAATTTTCTGTCTCATTAAATTAATCCCAGATTAATTAAAGTGCGAGTCATACGTCATCGGTGAATCTTTGGGAAGCGACCCATGAAATCCCCAGATATGTTGGCAGTAAATCGGGTCGTCGGACTATCCGAACACGTGAGTACCTCGTACTACGTTCACACCGATTCACAAGACAAGGTTGGCCTCTAGCAAAGCGCCATGCCAACCCAAATCTCCGGAAACATGCTTAAAGGAATAATCGATCTATATCAGGCGCAGTATACGTGGTATTGCGTATTTCGATCCAGTATCGGATGATCACGTGCTAGGCCTGGGGCTGGAATCGTGTCTGCCCTGTAGGAAGCACATGTCGGATCTCTGGTAACTAGTCTCTATATCGGATAAACTTGACCTTGTCATTTTATCCTGATGACTACAGTACTAAAGAGAACCAGTACCGTATCCTACGTGACCATCAACTCCATATGACTGGAGTGACACTTTCGTCTTGACATCACACCCAACAAACTACGATTCTCAATATACCCAGTATTGGCGTACACAGAACCGGTTAAAGCCCTGGACGACCTCAACCAAAGTATATTGATTGTCGCAAGTATTAGCGGTGCAAGTTTCAGGTTAAGACCAAATACACCTACCCTGATTTCAGACTTTCATAGACACATAGTCATACTACCAATGGAATTCTGAAGGGGTCTATCCAGAGCGAAGCTGTTTCCCATACCATCGGTGAAACACAACCTCCTATTACACTTGCATGAGTATCATATACCCAAATATACGAGAACTATGTCGTTGTGCCCTAACAACACGCACAAGTGCAATACTAGTCTTTAACGTATTTATCGATGTCCAATCTCGATAATACTCTGACTAGGGATATTTCTGATTTATCCTTCGTGGACTGATACTGTCTCATATCATTCTCTATCCAGGAACAAATCATAGGGACCTCTCATCATTTATATATCTAGGTGATCTAATCACATATGATAAGAGTGCAATCTCCTTTGTCACACAGTTAATTTATATAACAACACTATGATCTCTACAAATAGTGACGCTATGGGTCATAATTGTCCAACACTCACCTCATAAAGATGTTTATCTTTTTGAGGAATACCAACTGACTACGTATGAGGAAGTGATACAAGGTATCGACTCCCTGTTATGACGAAGTGTCATGAATCCGAAATGGATTCCATGTATACCAACAAGTTTGGATACTAGTTGATGTACCGTAAGACATTGTGCCTATTGGTACTATATAAGTGTTCAAGGAAGACACACATGGAAGGCAACATACCAACGTATAAAGCTAGGCTTTTAGCGGAAAGGTATCGTTATCAACATTGTGTTGATTACGATTCAATCTTTCATCTGTTGCCACGGTAAATCCATTTGGATAATGATTGCTATAGCTGCATGTTTCTTTTATGAAATATGTCAGCTTAACGGGAAAATCGCTTTCCTGAAAAGGAAACCTTTCGAAGGATGTTTATAACATCCTGTCGGTTTTGTCGTACCAAAACTAGCAAACAAGGTTTGCGGGTTATTCGATCTATGTTTGGATTGAAGCAAACATTAGGTTCTTGGAATTGTCGTTTTGATGTAATCATAATGGTTTATGATTTAATTCAAAACGAAATGATTCTTGTGTATATAAGAGGGTTAGTGGGAGCGCACTGACAGTGGCTGTCCTATAAATAATGATAATAAATCATTTCTTGCAAATGATATTCCCATAATACAATCGGTGAGAGCTTGGCTTTCATAAACACTCTCCGAGAAATCGTACATTGAAAAATGTACGCGACCTGGTGTCTCATACGCTTTGAGCATATGGAGTCACAATCAGGCCAATCCATGTGATAGTCACTGGATTGATATTAAGAACATCCATTAGTATCTTAAAGAACAAACGATGATGTCTTAAACTATGGAGATGGAGAACTTGAAGTGACTGGGATCACTGTAGGAAGTTTCCTAACCGATAAAAATGACTATAAGTCGTAACAACGGTATTATACAAAGTTTGAATAACGGAACAGTGAGCTGGAAATCTTCCAAGCAAGATACTGTTATCGAATAAACAACAAATGCGGGTTATTGCTGTAGTTGAGGCAGCAATAGAAGTCATTTGGGTCGATAATAAATCTAATAAGATTAGATATAGTTCTGTTAGCAGCTGAGCTAGGCGTCAGCACAGGCTAAAGAATTAATGGTCTCATCAACGATCCAGATACATACTTCGACTATTCATCTTATTCGTTTGGATCATACATCGTGGCGATGTGATGATCGAATAAATCGCATCAGACGATAATCATGCAAATCCACTGACGAAAGCATTTTCTCAGCAGTTTGAGCCAACCATACATAGTTCGGGTGTTAGACACTCGAGTGACTGGCTATAGGCCAAGTGGGAGATTGTTGGACAATAATGACCCATAGCGTCACTATTTGTACAGATCACGGTGTTGTTGTACAAATTAACTATGTGACAAAGGAGATTGCTCTCTTATCATTTGTGATTAGATCACCTAGATGTATAAATGATAGGAGGTCCTTATGATTTGTTCCTGGATTGAGAATACAAATGATAAATCATTAAACATCCATAGTCAGAGTATTATCGAGATTGGACATCGATAAATGCGTAAAAGACTAGTATTACACTTGTGCGCGTTTGTGAGGGTACAACGGCATAGTTCTCATATATTTGGGTATAGGATACTCATGTAAGTGTAATATGAGGTTGTGTTTTACCGATGGTATGGGAAACAGCTTCGCTCTGGATAGACCACCTCGGAATTCCATTGGTAGTATGACTATGTGTCTATGGAAGTCCAAAATCAGGGTAGGTGTATTTGGTCTTAACCTGAGACTTGCACCGCTAATACTTGCGACAATCAATATACTTTGGTTTTGGTCGTCCAGGGCTTTAACCGGCTTCTGTGTACGCCTCTTCTGGGTATATCGAGAATCGTAGTGTGTTGGGTGTGATGTCAAGACGGAAGTGTCACTCCAGTCATATGGAGATGATGATCGCGCAGGGATACAAAACTGGTTCTCTAAAAAGGTTGCAACCGTCGGGATAATATGACTTGGTCATGATTATCCGATATTAAAGAGACTAGTTGCTCGTCATCCGATATATGCTTCGTACGGGGCATACACTGTACTAACCCCAGGCCTTGCATGTGATCATCCGATACTGGATCAAAATACGCAATACTATGTATACTACGTCCGATATAGATCCTTATTCCTGTAAGGATATTTCTGGAGAATTAGGTAGGCATGGCGCTTTGCTAGAAGCCAACTTTGTCTTGTAAATCGGTACAAACGTAGTACTAGGTACTTACATGTTCGGATAGTCCGACGACCCGATTTACTGCCAACATATTCAGGGATCTCATGGGTCGCTTCCCAAAGATTCACCGATGACGTATGACTCGCACTTTTATTAATCTGGGATTAATTTGATGAGAGAGAAAATTAATCTGGGATTAATTGCGGAGATATTTTATCTAGGATAAAATATCAATTAAAGAGAGATAGCGATTAATTTGGAATTAATCGATAAATTAATATATTCGATATATTAAACGAAATTGGATTTCGACGCAGAATTAAAATTAGATTTTAATTCGGGCGAACGAATTAATTAAGAATTAATTCGTTAGCGACGTGAATAGTGATTTCGCTAGGCATAATCATTTAATTGCGTCGCAACGGAAAATTCGTTAATTTGGAATTAGCGAACCCGAGCCCGGGATTGTTTGCGAGCGCATTCGCATTTCGAATTCGAGTACGGCACACAAGTCATATAAAGCGTCAAATCATAAGTCATATCAAGCGTCAAATCATTTGTCACTTGATTGATGTGACAACTAGTCACTTTGAGTGATGGTAGTTGTTTGGTTAGTGAATGAGTGTGGAACACTCAAGGTGGGTGGAAAGTTTTTTGAAAGCTTAATAAGACATTTACTATATTTTAATATATGGTATATATGTCTTTGATTTTAGAAATCATAATACAACAAACACTCATCTCTTTACTCTCTTCATCTCACGTCCTTGGGGCTGTTTTTTTCTTCTGGTTTTGACAGTGAACTACCGTGAGCCAAGAGGAGAAATGGGAAGCAAGTGTTTGATTTTTGTGGCAAATATCAAAAGAGCTAACACTCCGAGAGACATGCGAAGGTGATAGGGAAGTCCACCCATGAGCCGGGAATCGTTTGACGAAGCTTGGAGCTTGATTCTTGAAGCTTGAAGCCGAAATGGATGAGATCAAAAACTGCACTGCCGTGAGCTGTGACAGTGAGCACAAATCAGATTTTTTTGCCTTGCGCGTCGCTCAACCGATCGATGTGAGTATTCCGCAACTCCCTCCTATGTGTTCACATGTATTTCTTGCTTTATATTCGATCCTCGGGACGTAGAAACTCCAACAAATCCAATGGCTATCACTTGGATTGGCATGTTTGTGATATCGTACACTCAAAGCGTATGAGACACCAGGTCACGTACATTTTTCAATGTACGATTTCTCAGAGAGTATTCAAAAGCCAAGCTTATTATAATTGTTTTTATAGGAATATCATTTCCAAGAAATGACATATTACCATTATTATATAGGACAGCCATTGTCAGTGCACTCCCACTAACCCTCTTATATACATAAGAATCATTTTCGTTTTGAATTAAATCATACTCCATTATGATAACATCAAAACGATAATTCCAAGAACTTAATGCTTGCTTCAATCCAAACATGGATCGAATAACATGCAACTTTATTTGCTAGTTTTGGTACGACAAAACCGACAGGATGTTGTAAACATCCTCCAAAAGGTTTCCTTTTCAAGAAAGCGATTTTCCCGTTAAGCTGACATATTTCATACATGAAACATGCAGCTTTAGCAAGTATTATCCAAATGGATTTACTGTGGCAACAGGTAAAAGGTTGAATCGTAATCAACACAATTTTAATAACGATACCTTTCCACTGAAAGCCTAGCTTTATATGTTGGTATGTTGCCTTCCATGTATGTCTTCCTTGAAGACTTATATAGTACCAATAGGCACAATGCCTTGTGGTACATCAACTAGTATCCAAACTTGGTTGATTTACAAGGGATCCATTTCGGACTCATGGCACTTTGCCATAATAGGGAGTCGATACCTTGTATCACTTCCTCATACATAGTCAGTTGGTACCTCAATAAGATTGTCATCTTTATGAGGTGAGATCAGAAACCCATACCTCCGGTTGTTTTCTGATTCTCTCCGACATACGTGGTTCTTGTGTATTCGAACATTATTGGTATAATTTCATCCTTGATGAACTATTAATGTTCTATTAGGAATCTGTGCCTTGAACAGTATTACTCCGATTTTCATCGAGTTTTATTATCCTCCCACTTACCACTGCATATCGGTATTCCTCTTAGGAAAGCCGCATGGTGAGCAACAATTAAATTGTTCTATTGTGAGATGTATAAGTACTATACTTCGGTATCCCTAGGATAATCTACAATTGGCACTTATCCAATTTGGGTTTTAGTTTGGTATCATTCAAACATATGCCTAGCATCCCAAATCTTCAGGAATGAGAAACCCGGTTTCTTTCATGTTCATATCTAATATGATATCTGTCAAACAGACTTTTATGGAACCTTATTCAAAATAAGTTTTGCACTGTCGAATGCTTATCCGTTGAAGGAAATGGTAGCTCAGAGCGACTCATGATTAACCTTTATCATGTCCAACAAAATTCGGTTACTCAATTCGGACACACCGTCAAATTGACGTGTTCCGGGAGGAGTCCTCATTGAAAGAATACTATACTCTTTCAAGTATTTTAGAAACTTATTGCTTAAGTATTTTCCATTACGGTATTACCGTGACGGTGTAATACTTTAGTCGATCTGTTCGTCTATTTCGTGTCGAAACTTTAAAAGTTTTCGATTTGTGTTTCTAAAGAAACACATAACCATAATGCGATGCCTTATCCGTAAAGGTCACGAAATATTCATATCCACCTCTAGCCTAGCTAGACATAGGCCCACTTGCTTCACTATGAACTAGGGCTAACAGATCGGTGGCATTTACACTTTTACCAAGTAAAGGTGTTTTAGGCACTTTGCCCAATTAACTAGATTCGTAAACTTTATTTGAATAGAATCAAATCAGTCCGAGTACCCACTCTTCAAAAGTGTGGATATACGATTCTTGTTTTAGTTTTGTCCCAGACAACGATGCCACAATTGAGTTTCTTCTGATCAAATCAGTTTGAGCTATTTGTTTGTCATGTTTATATTTGAGATTTATTTATATTCAAAATATAAATGTTGTTATTCACATCTAATGTGTTTATCTCAATATCATCTTTATATAATAAAACACTTTAGTGTTCTAGAATATAAAGGTCCATCCGCAACGGATAAGACACTGATATAGAGATAATGTATCTAGTCAAACTAGTTATATTATAACAGTTTCTAAATTTAGGTACACACCCGAGGGTAGTTCCTAAAATTAGGTATCTACGGTTAAAATAGCGACAGTCATCCAGTTTCCAATTCGCAGATTAATCTCTATTGAAGTCAGTATCCTGCTAATAGCAGATTCTGAACATCAGTACATATTTATGTACCACACTAAGTATTTAAAATCAAATTTTTAATACTAGTAATGAACATATTTATGACATACAAGTTTAAAGCCGGAGCCTTTCACCGTCTTTAATTCCTTCATGTCTGCTTTGTCCAAACGGCAGTCAGGCTTCCGCGATCCCGTTTGCCACAATTTAAGCAGGCATTTTGGGATATGTCATTTATCTTCCCAGAAGATTATAATGATTTTGCCTTTGCCCTTATCAATACTTCAGAAGCTTTTGGCCAAGCCTTGGCTTCTAGAATATCGAAGTAAAGTGCGCCTTGGGCTACTTGCCATATTGCAAACTTTGACTTTGTCTCCTTGAGAATAGTCATTAACTCTCCAAGAGTTATTATTGCAATTAATACTTCTAAGATCTAAGGATAGATCTATGAAGATCCTTCAATTTCATTATCATACTTTAATGATCTAATCCTTAGTTTTGATTAAGAAATTAAGGAGTCTAATTGGCAAGCTTAATGGATTAAGCACTAAAGTTATCATTACATAAATCTTCCAAAGATTATGCTCTATTATTTGCTTAACTCCGGGCTTAGGCATAATATGTTATTTTATCAAATAAAGTAACTTATTAGATTCCAGGACCATCCTGAAATTATTCCCAATTTTAAAAAATTAAACCATTTAAATACATTTTCCCTAAGATTATGTTTTAAATGTCAATCTTTCAATTTTATCTTGATTTTAATAGTCCAACTATTTAATCAACGATTTTGGTACTATTTATTATAATGATTATTATAGTCCAACTATTTAATCAACTATAATTAATTAAATCAAATATATTGATTATTATAATCCAATTATATAATCAAATACAAATGAGTAGTTTGAATACAGTCCAACTGTTTATTAAAACAACAATTTAAATATTAGTCCAACTAACATTAAATTTATTTGACGAATGATATTTGAATGAGCGCGTATGGCAAGTAATTAAACGAATATTGCAAATTCAATTCTTGCCTCCCACTATTTTTCGGCGAGCCTCTAACCCCTGTCGAGTACTCGGGAAACCGTGTTTCCTAGCGGGATAGGATCCCGTTAAATATCACACAATCTTGACTTTGGCCAACAAATTGTATGATAATTAACTAGGTATATCTCTAAGATCAATTGGATCCAATCCAATTCCTAGATCCAGTAGGGGGACATCCAAGTCCGAAACATATATCTTATATATGCAAATACATCCAATGTATTGCCTAACCTTTTTCCTCTGAATCAACTAAGCCTTGGCTTTGGCACACAACAAACTTAGTGATCCCAGTTAAGCGTGACCCATTGACCATGGAAAGCTTCGTAATCAATGTCGATGGACAAGAAGTGGTCTTGACTTTGGCCAACAAACCACAACTTGGACAAGACACCAATATGGAACAAAGCCTTCGTGATTCAAACACATCCTCGACAGCCAAAGGCCTTGACTTTGGCCACAAACCAATGCCGTCTTAGATCTTCAGTAAGAATCACTCAATGGAAGGAAAAACGCTTAATATTTTACGAGGGTTTTTGCGTGCAAATTGGCAACCAATTTATTATCTTTGTTAAGGTCTCATCATCATACACCCTTAAACATGAATTCTAAATACATAATAAAGCGCGTATAAATAAAATAATAATGATATGCGGATGGATACTTAACACATTGATCCTAGATCAAATCTCTCTGTTTCTCTCTCCCGCTAGCACAAATATTTACTTCTACCCGTTACACTACACTTCTAAAGAAACCACATTTACATTAGGGGAATAGGTGAGAAGAGAATACAAAGAATAAGGAGGTAATAAGGCTGGACACACAGGTCCAATTAATAAATTCCAAATTTATTACAACAATTTCTAAAATTGCCCCACCCATCTAATATCCATCCGATATACATTATTCATGCATAGCAACCATGTATTCACACAAACATGTTATCAATCAATCTAATCAAATTAATTAATCTGATAATTAGTGACCATCCAATGTTCAAACAACGATTTGATTTTGCTCGAGTCAAACTCGTTTTTGCGAATAAGTACTCAAAGTACGAATTCTCGAATTAAATTAAACTACATAATTAAATCCAATTCAATTTGTATTTAATACTAATTCACTATTTAATTCCAAATTAAATATTACACTTTATTAATGAACTTTTACGACTTAAATTCCAAATTTAATCGTTACGGGTCTCAAAGCCCGATTAATATCCAATATTAATTTAATTAAAGTCCAATGGGCTTTTAATTAATTTCTTTAAGGCGTGGGCTTCGGCAACCAAAGCCCAATCAAGGAATTACCCCATAAGCCTAGAAATCAATTTAGGCCCATTAGGCCCAATTAAACTTTAAAGGTCCATTAGTCGCATTTGGGCTTTATGGATGCGGTTTTGGGCCCAATTGGATCCAACCAATTTAGCCTAAACCCATCTTGGTACAACCAAGCCCAATAAGCCCATTTACAACATTTCAAGCTCAATTTCTAAAATTAGCCCAATTCAATTAAATTAAAAAATTCCAATTTCACAATTTAATTACATAAAGTGCATAACACAATTAATCACCCAAATCAATATTTCCAAAACACCAAATTAGCCTAATTAATCATGCTCATCAACAACAAAACATGTCCAACACATTTCATCAAAAATCAAACCCATTTTCATGCTATTCTACTATCGGCAATTTGGGCAATTTGTGTCCGATTCGGTTTCAATCCAATTAAATCCACAATCGACATTAAATCAACATTTCCCAATCATTTCAAGTCATCCAATGATCAACGAAACAAAAATTACCAAGATTTAGGGCACCAATGTATTCGGCCAACACATCAAAATTGGGGAAAATTGTTCCAAATAAAATTTCTTGAAATTGATCAAATCAAACTTCAATTAAACATGTATTAAGCATACTCAAACATCCAATTTAATCAAATCATGCTCAAATACATTTTACCCAATTTTAACCCTAATATATTTTCATGCTCAACCTTGCTCAGATACCATTGTTGGAATATTCTAAGCATCCCAAGATCATTTACCATGAATTTGGCTTTCAACAAGTCAAGCCTTTAAGGCTCCAACCACTCACATCAACTCCATCAATCAATGAATAGTGACTGGCGTCAGTCACTCAAAGTGAAAGACATCTATCACTTGATTGACGAATGATGTGACGCTAGATGCGACTAGCGATTTGATGCTTGATTTGACTTGCGTGCCGTACTCAAATTCAAAATGCGAATGCGCTCGCAAACAATCCCAGGCTCGGGTTCGCTAATTTCAAATTAACGAATTTTTCGTTGCGTCGTAATTAAATCTAATTTAATTGAATAATCATGCCTAGCATAATTACTTTTCACGTCGCTAACGAATTAATTCTAAATTAATTCATTCGCCCAAATTAAAATCTAATTTTAATTCCGCGTCGAAATCCAATTTCGTATAATATATCTAATATATTATTTTATCGATTAATTCCAAATTAATCGTTATCTCTTTTTAATGGATATTTTATCCCAGATAAAATATCTCCACAATTAATCCCAGATTAATTTTCTCTCTCATCTAATTAATCCCAGATTAATTAAAAGTGCGAGTCATACGTCATCGGTGAATCTTCGGGAAGCGACCCATGAGATCCCCGGATATGTTGGCAGTAAATACGGTCGTCGGACTATCCGAACACGTAAGTACCAAGTACTACATTTTACCGATTTACAAGACAAGGTTGGCTTCTAGCCAAACGCCATGCCTACCCAATTCTCCAGAAATATACTTACAGGAATAAGCGATCTATATCAGGCGTAGTATACGTAGTATTGCGTATATCGGTCCAGTATCAGATGATCATGTGCTAGGCCTGGGGCTGGAATTGTGTCTGCCCCGTACGAAGCACATTTCGGATGTTTGGTAACTAGTCTTTATAATCGGATATACATGACCTTGTCATAATATCCCGATAGCTGCAGCATATAAGAGAACCAGTTCCGTATCCTACATGACCATCATATCCATTTGACTAGAGTGATACTTCCGTCTTGACATCACACCCAACACACTACGATTCTCAATATACCCAGCAGAGGCGTAGACAGAACCTGTTAAAGCCCTGGACGACCAAAACCAAAGTATATTGATTGTCGCAAGTATTAGCGGTGCAAATCTCAAGTTAAAACCAAATACACCTACCCTGATTTCGGACTTCCATAGACACATAGTCATACTACCAATGGAATTCCGAGGGGGTCTATCCAGAGCGAAGCTGTTTCCCGTACCATCGGTAAAACACAACCTCCTATTACACTTGCATGAGTATCCTATACCCAAATATATGAGAACTATGCCGTTGTGCCCTCACAACGCGCACAAGTGGAATACTAGTCTTTTACGCATTTATCGATGTCCAATCTCGACAATACTCTGACTAGGGATATTTAATTATTTATCCTTCATGGACTGATACTGTCTCATATCATTCTCAATCTAGGAACAAATCATAAGGACCTCTTATCATTTATACATCTTGGTGATCTAATCACAAATGATAAGAGAGCAATCTCCTTTGTCACATAGTTAATTTGTACAACAACACCATGATCTGTAAAAATAGTGACGCTATGGGTCATAATTGTCCAACATAAGTGCATGCCTAGAATTAGGGATCGGTTTGGTAGATTTGTTAGAATTGAAGAGGAAGATTCAGATTCAGAAAATATATTTAATAACCTTTTTGCCACACCATCTATATCTAGCACACACAAAATGAGTGATTACGAGAGGCCACCCATTAGGACTCTTGAGGAGTACCCACTCGCACAACTACACCATCATGCATAATATTTCCTCCTAATGCTCCACATATAGACTTTAAACCTGTAATGATACAGTGTCTCCCAACCTTTCATGGTTTGGAGAATGATAATCCTTATGTGCATATTAGGGAATTTGAAGAGGTTATAGCAACCTTTCATGACCGATTTGGGACTACAGACATAATTAGACTTAAGTTCTTCCCATTCGCCCTTAAGGATGGAGCTAAAAGCTAGTTGTATTCTTTGAGACCTCGCTCAATAGGATCATGAGGTGAGATGACACATGTATTTTTCAATAAATACTTCCTGCACCATAAGACTAATACTTTAAAAAGACATATCTCTACCTTCTCCTAGAAAGACAGTGAAACCCTTTATCAAACCTGAGAGACGTTTAAAGAGATGTTAGCTAGTTGTCTTCACCATGATTATGAGAGTTGGCACTTAATGAGTTACTTTTATGACGGTTTAACCCATAGGGAGCGCCAATTCGTTGAGACGGTGTGCAATGGTGAGTTTATACGAAAGAACCCTAATGAGGCACTCGAGTACTTAAATGAACTAGCCGAGAAATCTCACACTTGGACTGGACCTAATGTCATAGTTAGCACTGATATGACACGTCCCACTCCTTTTAGCGGAGGCATACACCACTTCAGGGAAGAAGATAGTCTTAAAGCATAGATTGAGCTATTAACTGGAGAGATATGAGCTTTAAAAGCCAAAGATAGCA
The DNA here is from genome assembly GCA_019454045.1 of Zanthoxylum bungeanum. Lineage (NCBI taxonomy): Eukaryota > Viridiplantae > Streptophyta > Magnoliopsida > Sapindales > Rutaceae > Zanthoxylum > Zanthoxylum bungeanum. The sequence goes on along the minus strand of SKCR01033567.1, from coordinate 6,172 downwards.
AAACTATGCATGTGGTAGCCTAGTTAGAACCTCAAGGGGTATGTTTTGTGTGTAAATGGATTGACCATCTAGCCCAAGAGTGTCATTTATATGGTTAGATGAGGGAAACATATGAGGAATAATGTAATACCCTAGGGATGTACAAGAAGCCTTATACACCGTATTCAAACACTTATAATCCTAGTTGGAGGAACCACCCAAGTTTCAGTTGGAAACACGAGTCTCAACAGCCCACTCAAACACCACAGCCTAGAGGTTACACTACCCCTCAGTATCACACACCTGCCATTCCTAGATATTCTTAGAGGACAGTGTGCAAGCATTTATAGAGGCCCAAAGTAAAACTAATCAAAGATTTGTGTCATTGATAGCTCAAGTGGTTAAAGAAAATAAGGAGATAAAGAGTCAAGTCTCTAAATTGACTAACGTCTTGAGTGTGCAAGAATCAGGAAAATTCCCATCTCATGCTCAACCAAATCCATAAGGGTAACACGTGGCAGAGGTTGATCATGAAGCATCCAATGTAAAGGGTGTTAATGTCATAACCACTCAGAGTGGTAAATAGATAGGCTTGCAGGACACCTCCAACATTATAAGTGACCCCAAAGAGTAGTACAAATACTCCTCAGGAAGAACAAGTGACACAGAACCCAATTCGAGTACCTTTCCCTCAAGCTCTTAGGCCTACTGTGAGAGCTACAGACCCTAATGGTGAGATCCTAGAACATCTAAAGCAAGTAAAGATTCACCTTCCTCTGTTACATGTGATCAAACATGTTCCCACATATTCGAAGGTTTTGAAGGATTTATGCACCATGAAAAGAAAGCATCATGTGAAGAAGACTGCATTCCTGACAGAGCAAGCAAGTGCAGTGATTGACTAACGGGCCCCACCAAAATACAAAGATCTGGGATGCCCCACCATTACTTACCATATTGGCACATACGAGTTTGGTCAGGCTTTATTAGATTTAGGTGCTAGAGTTAATCTTATGCCATATTCTATCAATATGCAGCTAGGACTTGGAGAGATTAAACATAGATGTGTGGTTTATAGTTATCTGATCACTCTATCAGAACACTGTGGGGAGTAATTGAGGATGTTTTACTACAAATCGATAAATTATACTATCCTGTTGATTTTTTATTTTAGATACTCAATCTGTGTTTAAAACTTAGTCAAAAATTTCTCTTATCTTAGGCAGACCTTTTCTTGCTACAACTAATGCCCTTATTAGTTGCAGGAACGGTCTCATAAAGTTGTCATTTGGAAACATGATACTGGAAGTAAACATCTTTCATGTTGAGAAACAACCACGAGATGATGATGAGCATCACTATACATACCTGATAGACATAATTTTGCCAGATATAGCCTCTATACAACATGAATCTAACCCTCTCGAACTGCCACTGATCCCAAAGTACCATAAAAAGAGGAAAAGAAGAGTTAGTGCTCATTTGAAAATGATCCATGGAAAGTTAAAAAGGTGGGCGAGTCAATTTGGCCATATGTGCAGCCTAATATTTTGACCAACAGGAGACCCTGGGGGATCCGTGGATAAATTACGACAACCAGTCAAAAATTATGTTTCATGTCTTAATCAGTGGAAGCCACCATGACCAATTGGGTGATTGTGTCTGGCTGAAGACGTTAAACTTTGCGTTAGCGGGGAGGCAACCATTGCATCTACATTTATTTTATTTTATTTTACTTCTATTTTTATTTTTAATTTTGTTTTATTTACTTTCATTTTATTTTATTGTATGTTAATTGCATGTTTATTATTTGTATGGGTATTTATGCAGGTGTTAGCGCAACCCACACAGCCCACGCAACCAAAGTCTTTCCAGTGGGAGCCTGATTAACTCCATACACGGTAGTGTTATTCCTTACTCTTGTTTCTTTATGTTTATCTTATATTGAGGACAATGTTTGATTTAGGTTGGGGGTGGTAATGTCATATGCTTTATGGAGTTGTTCATGCATTATCCCTGTTTTCATAACTTTTTTTTTAAAAATTTTAAAATTAATTCGTTTTAGTCCTTAATAGTAAAACATAAGTCTAATGATGAGTATTGTTTGCTTTAAGATGAAATCTTAGAAACGATAAGTTCTTTAATTTACTTTTATCTGATGCCTTGAGTAGTTGATTTAGGTTAGACTCATAAGCCCTTCATAATAGGTTTTCAGCAGTAAGAACTTAAGTAGTTGACAAAGTGACTAGTTAAAAAATTGTTTAATGATGAATGATCATTTGCTTAGAGTCTATCTTGATTTTCTAGTGTTATGATGTATGGTATGGTTAAATATAAAAATAAAAAAATAAAAACATAAAGAAAAAAACAGAGAAAGTTTTGAAAGAAAAAAGAAAAACTAAAGAAAGGAATAAATTAAACCACATATAATCGATAAGCGTGAAGCTACCCATGGGCAAGTGTTAGGACCACCATTAGGAGAAATACTACCTTAAAGGGTAGGTATGTTAAAAAAAGTTTTTGAAGTAAGGAAAAAAAAATCATACCATACTGAGCAAAAAAAAAAAGAAATTAAAGAGCACATTTGAGATATCTAGGTTGATTTGACCCCTCAGATCCCAATTTTTAAATGAAATAATTGAGTTGGCTTACCAATGAGTCGATTTATGAATGAACCTTTACACATACACACTATGATTCTGGCTTAGATGATTTATTCAAGGACTTGGATTTGAGTTGTTTTGAGTACTTTGAATGTTCTCTGATTTCATTGCTAGGCATTCGTTGAGGACAATAATATGTGTAACTATTGGGACTATTTCATTTTGTCATTTATGCATGATTGTATATGTTCTGAATGACAATTGTGGGTATCATCGCTGTAAGCCCTCACGAGACTATAACTCGTCCACTAGGGCCACCTATGGCTTTAAAGGCTTATTGCATACGCTAAATGTCATGATCCCTACGAAAGTGGCTTACATAGTTTTTATTTTTAATTTAGTTTAGTTCTTATTTTCCTTTTGCGCTTGAATTGCTAGGGACTAGCAATAAGCTGGTTGGGGGTTGTGATAAATGCATGAAAATGTACTTTGAACTTCACTAATTTAGCTATATTGTTAAGTATTTAATCTTAATTATAGTTTATTTTATGTTTTGTTATTAGGAAGTAATGAAATATGAATCTTGGAGCAATTGTACGTGTTTTGGGACCTTACAGACGCATTGGTGTTGAGTTCCTAATTAGGTCCCAAGAATCATCCAAAATCAAGCATAAAAACGCATGAATACATCAAAGGAATAAGGCAGAAACATTACTCACATAGATCGGTTTTAGATGCGAAGAACAAGCTGCGTTTTTGCCTCCCTCCAAGCTCACGGCAACAGCTCTCCAAGGCAGTGGGCTGCTCGGTTTTGACTGGTTTGGTCCCTCCATGATTCGGCCATTGATGAACACCATGGAAGCTCAAAGCTTCAAGGTTCAAAAGGAATTCCAAGCTCATAAATTCGTTTCCCTATCACCTATGTATAACCCAAGGTGTGCTAGCACTTCTTCATCTTCCTTGCTTCTCTCAAATTCGGTCCAACCAGAAATTTGGTGAAGAAATCGGCTTGAAGCCGTGAGAAGAGGAAGAAGAAAAAGAGGAGAATGAAAATGCGTAAAAGAATAGTGGAGAGAGAGAAAGAAAAAGAAATGTAATTAGTTTTTATAATTTCTAAAATTAATAAAAACCATTTACCAATTCTTTTTACTTTCCATTAAATGCTAAAGTCAAAAAGTAAAAGCAAAAGTTGCTTTTTCAACTTCTACATCAATCACTCAAATCAAGTGACAACATGTCACATCACTCAAAGTGACATTTGATTTGAAGCTTGATGTGACTTGCGATTTGACGCACGATTTGACTTGCGTGCCGCACTCGAATTCGAAATGCGAATGCGCTCGCAAATAATCCCAGGCTCGGGTTCGCTAATTCCAAATTAACGAATTTTCCGTCGCGTTGTAATTAAATGATTACGCCTAGCAAAATCACTATTCACGTCGCTAACGAATTAATTCTAAATTAATTCGTTCGCCCGAATTAAAATCCAATTTTAATTCCGCGTCGAAATCCAATTTCTAATAATATATCAAATATATTGTTTTATCGATTAATTCCAAATTAATCGTTCTCTCTCTTTAATTAATATTTTATCCCAGATAAAATATCTCCGCAATTAATCCCAGATTAATTTTCTCTATCTAGAAATTAATCTTCTCTCTCTACTAATTAATCCCAGATTAATCATAGTGCGAGTCATACATAATCGGTGAATCTTTGGGAAGCGACCCATGAGATCTCCGAATATGTTGGCAGCAAATACGGTCGTCGGACTATCCGAACACGTAAGTACCTCGTACTACGTTATACCGATTTACAAGACAAGTTGGCTTCTAGCAAAGCGCCATGCCTACCCAATTCTCCAGAAATATTCTTACAGGAATATATAGATATGTATCAAGCGTAGTATACCGTAGTATTGTGTATATCGGCCCAGTATCGGATAGTCACGTGCTAGGGCTGGGGCTGGATAAGTGTCTGCCCTGTCCGAAGCACATGTCGGATGTCTGGTAACTAGTCTCTATAATCAGATATTCATGACCTGGTCATAATATCATGATTGGATGCGCATCACTCAAGAGCACTAGTACCGTATCCTGCGTGACATCATCTCCACTATAACTGAAGTGATACTTCCGTCTTGACATCACACCCAATACACTACGACTCTCTGATAAACCCAGAAGTGGTGTACGCAGAACCGGTTAAAGCCCTGTACCACCAAGACCAAAGTCTACCGATTATTGTAAGTATTAGCGGTGCAAGTCTCAGGTTAAGACCAAATACACCTACCCTGATGTCGGACTCCCATAGACACATAGTCATAATACCAATGGGATTCCGAGGGGTCTATCCAGAGCGAAGCTGTTTCCCGTACCATCGGTGAAACACAACCTCCTATCGCACTTGCATAAGTATCCAATACTTAAATATATGAGAACTATGCCGTTGTGCCCTCACAATGTGCACAAGTGCAATACTAGCCTATTCCGCATTATCGATGTCATGTCTCGATAATACTACGACTAGGGATATTTAATGATTTATCCTTCGTGGACTGATACTGTCTCATATCATTCTCCGTCCAGGAACAAATCATAGGGACCTCTCATCATTTATATATCTAAGGTGATCTAATCACAAATGATAAGAGTGCAATCTCCTTTGTCACATAGTTAATTTGTACAACAACACCATGATCTGTACAAATAGTGACGCTATGGGTCATATTATCCAACAATCTCCCACTTGGCACATAGCCAGTCACTCGAGTGTCTAACACCCGAACTATGTACAGTTGGCTCAAACTGCTGAGAAAAGGTTTCGTCAGCGGATTTGCATGATTATCATCCGATGCGATTTACATGATCATCACATCGCCACGATGCATGATCCGAACGAATCAGATGAATATAGAAGTACATATTGTTGGACAAAATGACCCATAGCGTCACTATTTGCACAGATCATTGTGTTGTTGTAGCAAATTAACTAAGTGACAAGGAAATTGCACTCTCATCATTTTGATTAGATCACCATAGATATATAAATGAAGAGAGGTCCCTATGATTAGTTCCTGGACTGAGAATGATATGAGACAGTATCAGTCCCCGAAGGATTAATCATTAAATATCCCTAGCCGGAGTATTATCGAGACTGGACATCGATAATGCGGAATAGGCTAGTATTGCACTTGTGTGCGTTGTGAGGGCACAACGGCATAGTTCTCATATATATAAGTGTTGGAGACTTATGCAAGTGCGATAGGAGGTCGTGTTTCACCGATGGTATGGGAAACAGCTTCGCTCTGGATAGACCCCTCGGAATCCCATTGGTATTATGACTATGTGTCTATGGGACGCCGAAATCAAGGTAGGTGTGTATGGTCTTAACCTGAGACTTGCATCGCTAATACTTACGATAATCGATAGACATTGGTCTTGGTGGTACAGGGCTTTAACCGGTTCTGGGTACACCACTTCCGGGTTTATCAGAGAGTCGTAGTGTATTGGGTGTGATGTCAAGACGGAAGCATCACTTCAGTCATATTGGAGATGATGTCACGCAGGATACGGTATTAGTGCTCTTAA